>JANHGB010062570.1:37955-111195 GCA_026283785.1 Coracopsis vasa
AGTCCCTAATGAAGAGTCCCTCCCCAGCATCCTTATAGGCCCCCTTCAGATACTGGAAGGCTGCTGTGAGGTCTCCACGCAGCCTTCTCTTCTCTAGGCTGAACAGCCCCAACTTTCTCAGCCTATCTTCATTTCAGAATAGCCTCTATCCTTGCACAGGAACCTGAAAGCTCACTGGCCAAAGGAAATCACAGAAGGACTGCTATCCTGGGACTGTAACCTATCTGAAATTCATTTGACAGGTCTCTTCTAAACCAATTCCCAAATGCTAGAAGGGCACACCATCTACAACCACAGTCAGATTTCACTGGCCTCCCAGGCTGACAGTCCCAAGAGAGACCAAGAAGCAAACAAGCCATTGACACTGGTCTCACCTCCTTGTGGTGAGGCTTCTGGTGTGCCCACCTGGCACTGGCAAGGGCTACTACAGTGAAGGTTGTCTCTTCATCAGGGACTGTAGTGATAGGACAAGGGGAAATGGGTTCAAACTTAAACAGGGGAAGTTCAGGTTAGATATAAGGAAGAAGTTCTGTGAGGGTGGTGAGGCACTGGAACACGTTGCCCAAAGAAGTGGTAAATGCTCCATCCCTGGCAGTTCAAGACCAGGTTGGATAGAGCCTTGGGCAACATGGTTTAGTGTGAGGCATCCCTGCCCATGGCAGGGGGATTGGAACTGGATGATCTTCAGGTCCTTTCCAACCCAAACCATTCTATGATTCTATATGAAGCAAACTTTACTTGGAGGAGGATTCATAGAAGAATGTCTGACAGCAGGCATCTTCCCCCAATACATCTGCCTAATCCACCTCCAAGGACACTGAGGTGCTAAGATGTAGAGGATCTTGGAGACCAGGCTCTGTGGGCCCAGGAAGAGATGTGTGTGTGTGTGTGTGTTATTTCTAGGCCACAATGCTCATTGTAGTTGCTGGGAAAAGACACACACAGTTTCCCACTGCGTGCTCTCCCTTACCCCTCCCCTTCACTGGCTACAGTAATGAGCTCCGGGGGGACTTCCTCACTTGCCTTTGAAGTAGCATATTTCTCTGAACACATTGTGTGTTTCGTTTGGTGTCCTGTTTGCTTTCTGCTTGCTCTGCCTGTCTCTCTGTTGAGGGGGTTGACAGCTGTTAGTGGGGCCACCACCACAACCCAGGAACACACAACATGGAAAAACAAACAAACAAATCCTAAACCCCAGACCAAGAATGCCTTTGAAGGAAGAACCCATATTCCCCAGAGGAAAAGTCTCTCCCCCTTCCCAACAAGCCAAAGGTATCATGTGCAGCTGGATGAGCTGAGAAAAGGACCAGCAGGCAGTACAATTTAGCTAAGGAAGATTGAAAGAAGTTATACTCAACAACTTGGTCTGGAGAGTAAAAGGCCTTAAAAAGGCATGTGGGACTTAAGTCATCCTTAAGTTAAGGCTGTTCCTTAGGCAAGAGGAGATAAAAGATTTGAGGTTTCTTAAGGAACAATTCTTTTACTGTTAATTGCCTAAGGAGCTGTGGACCCAAAACCTCCTGCCTCAAAAGATCATGAACAATGACTCCAGGCAAAGGATGGTCAACAGGGCACGTCCCCTCTCTTCCAAACCATGCAAACAGACCTTGAAGCATAATGGATAATATAGAAACCAGAAGACATTTGGCCTAATAAATGGAAATTGTGCCTCCAGATCTTACTTCAGCAAGGGGAAAAAGCAAGTAACTTTAATTTCTTCTTAGTTTTACCTGTATTTAAAATAGAACTGGAGCATGCAGCAGAGATAGAAGAGCTTTCCTCTCTTTTCCCCTCACTTGAAAATACTAGATGACTCCTGCAATTCTTCAAAAGCTTGGAGGCTTTGTGCTCCTTCCTTCATTTTAATGAGGCTTACACATGCTTTTAAGTTTTCATTTCTTTTTCTGTTTACTTGTTTGTTTCAGCTACACATACAGGCAAATCACTGCTGATAACAATGGAGCCTTTACACCTGGTTCCCACCCCTTTCAGAGAGCATTATTTTTCTACCTTCTCAGCCATCACCAGACATTTGCATCCAGCCCTGCCCTGTTCTTTTATCCTTCCCTCCTCCTTTAGTTTGACACTGAATCCCCACCTTTCCTACCTCGGCTTCCTATGGCTTCTTTTCCCTTGCCTTCCCTTCACCGCTGCAACCTAAGAAGCTGGAGAGAGAGACTCAGATCTTGCTGGGGCCACTGGAGTGAATCACTAGCAGCTGTGGGAACTGAAATCATGCTGAGCAAGGTGCAGGAGTAGGAGTGATTATGGTAGCTGCAGTCTCTTGGAAGGCATTAGAAGGGAAGTGTCTGTGACAGCATCAGAGAGTTGTCTTGCTCATTGGTGAAAGACAGAGAATAACTGCTTGGCAGAAGAAACAGGGTGCCCAGGTCTGCCTGACTGCTGTCTCCTCCTTTCTGACTCCTCTGCCTTTGGGACTCATGAGAGGAGCAGGAGCAGCAGCCATAGCAAAAAGATCTCCAGGGTGTGCAGAAACTCAACAGAGGTTCAAGCCAACACTAAAACCCCATGGACAGTAGAAGGGGCAAATGCTCCAGGCCTCGCTGCCACTGGTTTCTTCCCCAAACAAGGAGAAGGCAGAGGAAGGGAGTCTGTGAAACCGCTGCTCCCATTCCCACACCTCATCACAAAGCAGAATCTTGCTGGTTAAAAACTTCTGCTTTACAAAATGTCTTTTACTGTCACTGTCAGCAGAGTGATGTCCACCCAAGTGTTCTAAATCTGGAGGGTGGCTGGATAATGCATTCCCCTGAAAATAAACAAACAAACAAACCTCTTTCTTATTTCTAGAAGTGCTTCAGAGCACAAAAGCAAGGTTTTACTCAGATCTCCAGCCACAAAGCACATCAGGATATACTGATACATTCTGAGCTCCATTTTCACTGTATCACATTAAGCACGAGACTTCCCAAATGACACGCAGGCCTAACAGAGGAGCAGTATAAAAGTACATATTCTTGTATGAAAGCAGATCCCTGAAGTCAGGTGGCACAACCATAAAAATACAAGGTTTTCCTATGTGCTGAGCACCCATCACCTTTCACTGAAATCACTGGATGGAATAGTCAGGATCTAGCCTCATTATAAACAGTAGTAAAATCATTTGAGTAGTGATTTGATAGCAAAGGAGGTCATCAAGGTGATAATTAATTGCCTTTTATTGCAAAACCCACGAGCTGTGACGCCTTCTGCCTGCATCCCAGAAACAGCTATGAATGTCCTACCTTCTCCAGCATGCCATTGAACCTCCTTTTAAACTGCTCTGAAATCAGGGTACCTAAGAAGCTGGAGGAATTTTAATAACAGGTCAGACACAGGGGTCGGCGTTGCCTGCTGGCCTGTCACTGAGCAAGAAAGCCCAACCATCCCTGTCCATTATATGGAGAGGAAAGTCTGGGCTATTCCTCTTGGGGTCATAAAAATCAAAGCTCCCTGGTGTTCCTTGAAAATCTGTAGTCCTCTTGCAGAATGGCATGAGTTATCATTTTATATTTATCTCGTAGTAGTTCCTAGAGGTCTCAAATCAAGATAGGAATCCTGCTGTGCTAGCTGCTCTGCAAACATAAAGCTAGAGTCGGTGCTTGTCCCTCAGAGAATAATTTTTGTCTTGACAGGCTATATATTTCTGCCCAGACACAGGACTATTTCTTACTGTCCTAGAACATCTAATCATCAGGGGACTTAACTGGAAGCAGATTTAGGATCGAATATAAGGAGGTACACAGTTTTAAATGGTGAGCTTTAGGAAACTCTAAGCTATTTGGCAGGCTAAATAAATGCTAAACTCTTCACAGCAGAATCACTCCCCAACTAAAGAATATCTCAGAATATTTGGGGCAATTTACATCTCTGGCAGTGGAAGAAACATGGCTGTGGATATCTCTTTCTTAGCAGTCTGTTCTCTGCCTTCTTTACGTTCCTGACCCTCAATGCCATGGAGGTGCCAGGTACTGCATGAAAACAAACGCAGAACTGTGACAAGGGAACATTTCCCCTCCATGGTGAACAGCTTAAGCATCACCTGCGCCATGTTGAATCTAAAGTACACAAAGAACTTAGAAAGGTGGCACATTTACAAGGTTTTAGTGGTTAGGTAGGCTCAGAAAGCTAGGCAGGCTCCACCGGAAATCCCACAAGCTAACCTGTTCTCTTGAGACTTCCAGCCCAATTTTGCAGACTCGAGAGGTTTGAATTAGATTTGAATAATTAATCCAAATTTGTCGGTGCTTCATAGATGAATCAAACCTCCAACCCTTTTAAGGTTCGCCCTCAGTGCTAATAACCCTCTTTACTAAGCATTAGCATAGAGTAGAACAGTTTAATGATATAAGAAAAATGCAAAAATTAGATTTATGCTGTCAAAACTTTTGTAAGTGAAAATATTGCAGATTTTAATCAGTTGGATTCTCTCCAAAAATGAAATATGGAGATTTAAATATAACTCAAGTAGGTTAAAAAAAAAATCCTTTGTGGCTCCCATTAATATATCAGCAAAGGTCTCTCTACAGAAGAAAAATTACAGTGTCACATGGGTGGGGACATATTTGACTTCCTAAAATGAATAAACTTTCTCCTGCACATGCCACAGAACTAGTGAGTTTGGTTTGAGCTAAAAGAAAGTTTTCTTGATGTGACAAGCGAGGAGTAGCTCATGGGCACCAAAAAGAGATCAGCGCTCATCTGGGATTACCTGGCAATGCAATGTGCAGGTTGTTTTATGGTGCTGGTAACATAACATTGGCAACAAGGAAGAGGAACCCACTGCGCCACTCCAATGGAGTGCAAAAGAGCGGCAAATACAAAAGGTGGGAACAGCTCTCTCAAGCTACTCATGGCAATGGGGCTAGAGTGGGTTGCGGAATCATCAGCTGGAGAAGGGAACAGGCAAGCAGCAGAGGCAGTCTAGGCTGAAGCAACTTTCTGAAAGGGAACAGAAATGGCACAGAAGCATATTGATAAAAAAGAAAGAGATATATACTGCCATCAGCAAGGAAGGCTTGGAAGAGAGGATCACTTTGCACAAGGATAAACTGGTCACAAGGCAAGTGGTGAGTCTGATACACACTGCTCAGCTCCCATGAACATCAAGGTGAGTGATAGGTGTCACAGAATTCTCAATAATTTGCTAGTCATTGAATGTTAGTGCTATAACATTTTTCAGGAGGCTCATAAGGTTCAGAGGTATGTTAATGTTTGCCCCTTGGCTGTGATTCCCAATCCCAGAACAATCTAAAAGACACTATGAATATTCTGTGGGTACAGATACCCTAAGCATTTCATTTAAATTTGTTTTTAAAAAAGATATGACTCCCCAGTGAAGAAAATACCAAGCATTCAATAACAACATGAACATCACCATCACAACCCTTACTTCAGCTACTGTAGCACACATACACAAAGCTGAACAGTCTCAATGGAACCAGGCAAGCCTTCAGCATTCACCTACAGAATCATCATCCCCAAACAGCAAAAAAACATGAGCTAAGCCTAAAAACAGAATCCCAAGACTGGCTTAAAGACCATGAGATTTGAAAACATACATGTTGGCTTTCTAATTTGAAACGCAGGTTTTGAGCCTTTATGAGTCTATACTTTCAAGTTATTTTTCACAACTGCAAGAAGAAAAAGAGTATTTTCCATTCAAGCAAAAGAAGCCTGCGATTATAACATAATTGTGGGACTTTGAAAATTATCAGTTATTGTGGAAATAAGAAATTTATGAAATGCAGTTAAAATATATTTAATACGTTGTATAAATAACACTTCAAAGGGTGCTGTTTTCTGGTATTGGATGAACTGTGCAATGGGAGACATTGTTATCCATTGCGTTTTTAAACTGCACAGAAAGAGATGAGGACTTACATTTCTCTTTGGACTGATTGGAAAGTATCATATGACCTTTGGATTAAATGATCAAGGTCATCTGCTCAGCTCCTTAAGCACACTCCCTAATTTCCTTTTGTTCCTTGCAAACGACCTCTTCAAATAAGTCAGAAGTAGTGTTTCCATCCAGTGCAGCTGAAACATAGCTCCTGTGTCTTTCTTGAGCTGGTGGCAGTAAACATGCAGTTAACTATTCAATACTTGAAGTGATTTGCAATGCTCACCTAAGTCACACAGCACAGCTTCTGTGTCTTCACTGGCTGATCTAAATTACATGAAATACTACTTCTTTCGAACTCTATTTCCTTGTGCAAGTAAATATTTTTACGTTAATCAAAACCTGACAGTAGCATGCAAATGCTTAACTTTAATCACCTGAATGCTCAACAACAGTGAAGACCACGGGAACTAAAGTGAAACCTTGACTTAGGTAAATTTTAGTTGCTTGCTTACAACTCTGTCATCTCAGAATGGGAACGCCACACAACACTGCCAGCGTTTACCCACACAAACCTATCAAGCCATTCTATGGATGGAGAATTGAGGCAGGAAAAAATCAGCATGCATGTGAATTACTGTTAAAGAAAACCCTACCACTTGCACCAGGGATTTGAACACAGACCTCACAGAGTTATGGTGCTGTCCAGAATACCAGACTAGCTTTCCATGCTATCAGCTGTGAGCAGGTTTTTTATCTCTGCTTGAAAGGGTCTTGTATTTCCTTCAGATTACTAAATACCAGAGGACTGGTTTTAAAAAGCAAGACTACTGTAGTGGAATATAGAGCATGGTCCCCAGGAGAATTCAGAACTTTGAAGACATGTTTGGTATTTGTACTTAAAGGACTTGACAGCATCCTCTTAAACAAAAGCTATAACTGCAGCTTCTGTTGCACACTGTTTTTTTCTCCTGTGGGAACATGACATGAATGAAGGTGACTTGAGAGTTTACCTTGTAAGCCTTATAAACCAAAGCTGCGAGCGGACTTGCCTACCCTTACTGAAACAGTCCCGAATAAGTTCCAGCAAAGAGCCATTCGGTACCAATGAATCTACTATTTCTAATACCCCAGAACCTAGGTGTTACCATAGGGAAGCTGAACAAACCTTGGTTTTATTCTTCAACAAGCTCATTTCTATTTACCTGGGCAACAATATCCAGTTTGTTGTCTACAAGGACACAGACACCTGGAGAGCTGGGATTAGGATGTTGAGCCATCAGCTGTGAAACCACAGGCCCTTGTCAACTAAGCAAGCATTTGACAAGCGAGTATTTGATTTGTTATTTCATATTTAATAGTTGCAGTAGATTCTCACCTCCTCTGTGGGGCAGCTACTAGTAGGTGCCATCATTTATTCATGCGTGTCTACAACCCTGATGATTGGCATGTCCAAGGGACTAGAGAGACTTTTCTCCAGCTCGATGAACACATACAGCTCTTTTAATAAAATGTAGAACACCTGAAAGAGCAAGCTTGAACAAATTCAGGAGACCTTTTCTGTGTCTCTGGAGCTTGGAGTTGAGTAGAATCCGACCAACTACACTGCACCATCCAGCAAACAAAATCATCATCATCATCTCCAGCATAATGATAAAAGATTTAGATGACAATCTCAATATAGGAAGCACACATAAGAAGTTGTCTTCCTGACAGCAGAAAAGTACTTTCTGTTGCCATCTTGCCTTCCCTCAGTAACCATTCAATCTGGAGATGGCTTGCAGCTATTTTTACAGTTGATACTTCAGAGCTTTAGGATCTGCAGCTTGAGGGACTGAGAATCAATAGTTCACTGAAGCCATATTGGAACTGAGCCACATGAAGACACAGTCTACTGTTTGGATGCTAAATAAGTTCAGATATTCTCATTAGCCAAGGTGTGGATAGTCATCATTGTCTCAAACACCGACATAATTGGAATGAGCCCAAATATTGCACATTGGGAACTTCTGGACAGAAATATCTATTGGACTAATAACAGAATTTATTCTCATCTGTCATGTCTGCATAAAAAGGAAACTAATTATTTCCAGGACACTGACCTTTAACACTGAAGGAAGAAAAATTACACAAGTCAAGCACCACAAAGGAAAGCAAGAACATGGAGCACATCTCTGAAATACTGCAGTGAACTCAAAGCAAAAGGTATCTCTGTAACACCTCTCAGTCCAACAAACTTCACCATTAGAAGACAAGAACGAGTGAAAGCAAAGTGGAAAAAATGGGCAAGGGCAACAGTTCCATGTCTTTTCATTTCAAAGTAGGTCTGAGGTACAGGAGAGAAAGCAAATCACAGAGGGCGCATGCAGCTTTGTTACAGTGCTGCTCAGCGTATAACCTGGCATTGTAGCACATCTCACCACCCTTTAAGCGCTGTTAATGTTGGTGCTGCAGAAGCAGTCAGCAGAGGGAGTGAAACTGCCGAAACACCTTCCTCAGTAATTACATTGACTACAGCAATGGGTGTCTCAGTAAACAGTGAAACACCACAGAAGGGGTGTTGCCACAGTCTAACAAGGGTGGTGAAGAACCTTTTTTAGAGGAAAAAGGAAACCAACAAAACTCTACTGTTAAATTGGAATTAAAAGCAAACTGAGAAATGCAAACTAACCTGCTAGTGTCTTTTTAAAGAGCAAATGGCTTTTTACTTTCTTTCTTAAATAACTACTTCAATCCACATCTAATCCCCATTTATATAATGATGTGATTTGTTCCTTGTTCCTTCAGCCTACTGTTCAGCGTCTCTGCAGGCTTGATTCTGTCCTGTGCTTAGACAACTGCACGAGGCCCTGGGCACACACAGACTGTGGTCCTAGAGCCCTGAGCACCCAGCAGCACAATGATCTTTCCAAGGGCAAAGAGTAAACTTAATGGGGATGAGTGGATAAGTTGTTCATGCTTCCCCCATCAAACTTTCAAAAAGTAATTTCCTCTTTGAGTCCAGGTGCTATGTCCACATATATAAGATTAGAGGGGCAGCCAGTACACTGGCTGCAGATACTTACAGCACGTTAACATTTAATTAGGAATGTTTGCTTTAATCATTTAAGGGATATTAAATGTAAATAGAGAGTGTGAGCAAAAGGAGCTGGGCTTGGCATCTGAAAGTGGTCACAGAGCTCTCTAATGCAGGCGCAGGAGGCAGCCGCAGCAAAGATGATGCTTGTTCCCAAGGACAGACCAAGCCTCAGAGGCTTGCTCTGGCTGGGGTCCTGTGGGCTGGCGGGATGGGATGAGATGAAATTTAGGAAAGATGACAGATGACTTATATGAAGCAATAGGACCTGCACTTCAATAGTAAGGACAGCAGAGTCCCACCAGCCCACAGTCCTGCTGTGGTGCTAAGCGATAAGCTTCAGCAAGGTCTATCCCAAAGAAGGTCTACTCCACAGCAGGCATCTGAGCAAAAGTGTGTTTGCTCTCTGCTAATGTGGAATTCCTGCAGCGCAGCACATGAGTAGCATGTTACCTATCAAACACAAGATCAGATATTTAAGAAAATAGCTTTTTTTGGGGGTGGGAAGTGAAACACAGCCCTCACAGGTATATATGTTACAAACCTCCTGCTATTGTAATTTCACAGCATATTGCCGGTCCACAGTATGGCCATACATCACAGCTTTTGGTAGCTGTCTAGGCACACGATCAGGCACCACAGTGATAATGGCAGGAGAAGATACATAAAAAAAAATCCAGCGTGAATTCTCTGCATTGTGAAACTTGCAACTGGTCACATACCAGTTGCTTTTAAAACTGTAAGGTTTAGAACATCAGCCATATTCTTGGTGTGACAATGGTCTGATTTACCTCAATTGAAGTATCAGGTACTTGTATGAAATGATGAACATGCTCAATAACTCTCAGAAGTACCAAAGACTTCTAAAGAATCTGGCAGTATCTCACTGTGTACATGAGAATCATCATAAGGGTGACGCACACCACTGAGGCATGCAAGACTTCGCATGTGGTTTCCTCCGGTCTGTGCTTCTTTCAGACATCCTTTTACTCACACATGTAAAGGAAAGCAAGCTGGCTCGAGACTACATGTTGGGATCAGCCAAGTGAAACGCTGCTGCCCCAGGGAAGAGGACTAGACCAGTGGGGAAAAGGTTTCCTTTTCACAAACATAAGAAGGGCATGGCTGGGCTGGGTGGCAAAGTGGTCACCCAGCTTGCTGCCTGTTAGTTTCTTGCCCATCTTCTGCCCTACATCCCAATCCTCCCTTAGCTGTGATGGCGAGGAGGCAGGATATGCAGCCAGCCTGGCTTGCAGAGCCTGTGCCGCAGGAGAAGTGGGAAGATGATTCACAGCAGGGCCACAGCTTCCTCCTATCTCTGTGCCCTACTGCCCCCAGCAACTCCTTGGTTTGCCCAGGCCTGGCACTAGCTCTTACCTCCCTTACTGCTTTTTCACATGCCTCCTTCCTGATCTGCATCATAAATCACACAAGTACAGACTGCTGGTGGAAATGCACACAGCATCCTATAATGAAAGTGACCCATGCTAAGCCATAAGAAAAAAGACAGATTAAATAAGGAAGAAATAGGAGAGCAAAGATACGTAACAAGAAGGCTGTCAGAAAGTGGCGAGCGCTGTGTGGATAGCAGCGTAGAGAGAGAACAGGGCACCCTCTCACTTAATGAATATTTATTGCAAACTGACGCCTATTATCTTTCAAAGAATTTTTATACAGTTCCCATGTCTTTCATCTGTTTCATGTTACGGTTTATCTAACTGTGGAAATTGTACGCGTCAGGTAAACGTTGATTTACATGCAAATTGCCTTCGCTAAACTCGCCTTTAAGTAAAATAAGACTCGGAAATAATTTTTCCTCATTAATTTGCAGTTTCAAAGGAACCCAAAAACACAACAAATGCAAATAATCTAATTCATTTGTAAATAGAAAACAATTTGTTGGGATTTAACTTTGCCATATTTTTTCTCCCTTCCATGTGCTTTAAATAAATTGCAGTGTTTACCAAAGACAAACACAAGAGAGATGCTGGGTTGTTCCAATTCAATACCTTCTTGTTCCTCTCCTTTTAAAGGGCTACTATCAAGATAAAAATCTCTGCGAGATTCACTCCTGGGGAAACTTGCTGACTGATAGAGATTTATATCACACCTTCAATTGGCCCCATAAATTTAAACCCAAATGTTACTTCCATGGATGACACTTTACATTACTAGAAGTGAATTTTAAACCCCCATTTTTGCACAAATGGCCAGTGATTTAGGGACTCTGTTTTTCAGACCTCTTGCTAAAGGTGTTTGGAACTGCTACTCAAAAAATGCAAGTCCCAGCAGATGACTGTCCTTTTGGCACATGCAACACCATGATAGTCTGCAGTTTGCGCTTTATTGGCTTGAATAATGATGCTATATAGTTGATAATATGTAATCCTTAAAAAGGTTATCCCTGGTATAGTGTGTGAAGCTGGTTAAATAACAGCCCTGTGATGTCCCTATTTTTCTGTGTATTAACTGGAGATAATACAAAAGGATATTCTTACTTGCACTGGTTTTATGGACCAGTGGTTTAATATTTGTAAAGTTGTAAAAAGTACAGTTTCTTTCTCGTTAGGTGCTCTCCTTGGTTTTCAGCATCAATACATTGCTCTTTTCTTTGGGTTTTTAGACTGATAGCTTAGGAATATCATTGTACCTGCTAAAACGACTGAAGACGACTAACGTGCCAGATTCAAGTCTTCCCTGAGAATGATGTATATAGGTGGTAACTAAAAGAAATGGGTTTAGAGCTGAATGTTGGGCTAAGATTCCCAAAAGATGGGCTAAATTTCCAGTTCTCCCAACAGGTCTTTGAGCAACTGTGGGCAGTGCAGTCTCCTCACAAACCCGGAGGAAAACATGTGCTTCTGGCCATTCTTTGTCTTGCCTAAGTATTTGCATTATAAATTCTTTGGGTTGCTTACAGTCCTTCCCCTCTAGTCTCTTCTTGCCTGTATGATGACATCCTATTAACTCTGCCACAGTGATGATAGTAACAAACAATTAGATAAAATCTACTTTTACTTTAAACCACAAAAGAGTTCTTTCCAGATTTAAGCTGATCAGGCTCTTTACCAGACATAATGTGACTTGGAGCTGCTCAACCGTTTCACCTTTATAATACACACGTTTAAATATGTTTCATTACTTGAAGAAATTTCTCCCAATTTTAATGGGCAATTTGTTGCATTTATTGTTCAATCCTCTAATGCAACCCCTGCTGGCATCACCAAAAGTCATTCCTAACTTACATGTGAACTGCATAAAATGTCTCGATGTAATCTTATTTTACTGCAGACAGGTGTCCTCATTATTAAAACTATTACTACCACACTTGACACTATATTCACTGACAGTTTCTCAGCACAGAGGCCAAGAGCTAAATAGACCATAAAGAACAAAACCTCCTCTCAGCCCAAAAGGTGATCTCTTTGCACCCGTCTTCAGAGGTGCGAAAGGAGCATCTCTCCTGTAAAAAGGCAGAAAACTTTCATTGCCAACGGCGTCAAACTGGAAGCAAAACTAGAATTCCCTGCTCAAAGGAATCAGTAATGAAGCAACAAACCCATAGCCCTTGAAAGGCATCCAGGGCTAACCTGGAGCTCAGACCTTCTTATCTTGCAGGGCTGCTGCAAGGAGCCAGGAGAGGGAGCCCGTTAATTAGCAAAGCCCTCGGTGAGGCCCACAGCAAGCTGGTGGTGGGTGGCAGTGTGCAATGCAACAGAAAGGAAGTAAACAAGGCAAAGCTATCTCTGTCTGCCTCCCTGGCAAGAAAACAGTGGGGAGGAAATCAGTGTTTGCCACTGTAATATTTGCATGCAACAAGAAGAAACATTTACAATTAATGGAAAGAAAACTCCTTACGCAGGCTGTTGAACAGAGACCAAAAAAGTGTTGGTCTTTTGGATCTCCTGTTAACGCAGCCTGAATTGTCTGGCCCTTCTACAGGACTTCTTCCCAAGCCCTGGCTCCTTGACCATCCCACTACCCAAGAGAATGGATTAAAAGAGGGAGAAAAAAAATAAATGTCCTTGTCAGATTGCAAAGTGAACATTACCAGGCACTGAGCAGAGCAGAGATGAAGAATGATTTCAAAAAAGATAATTGAACATGTTGTAATTTGCTCTCTTCTGTGTTTCAATTTTTATCTGCTTGTAGCTCATTTTGCCAGTCATGCAAGCAAGTGCGAAAGGGAGGGAGAATGCACATGGATCTGTGTGTGCAGCATTACCATGCATGTATGCAAATAAATTAATAATAATAATAAACCCACAAGCCAAAACTTCCCTGTGAGGGATCATCAGCTGAGCTCTACTGAGCTCAGGTTAGGAAAGATGCACTGTAAGATCGCAGTTCAAGCTGCTGCAGGCTGCTATGGCTTGAAATTGCACTGATAAAGCCCTCAGCTCCACCAGCATCCTCTGCCTGCAGCCCATTGGAGATGGAGATGACAGCCCAGTTGGGAGGAAATCCCAGCCATGCAAAAGAGTTTCTCAACTCTGATGCAATCAAAGGCCTAGGTGTCACAGCTAAGACTCTGTGAAATAGTGGCCTTTTTGAAGTAATAACACTACTCCTATGCTAATGAATATTTATGCTGCTGACACTTTAAAGGCAAGGGAAAAGAAAAAAAACCCATGTTCACAGCCCTCTAACCAACAGGACTGTGTTCCACAAATCAATCAAGGTGAAGCCAGCAATCACTCACTCATTTACCTCTGCTGTCCACATTTGCTGCCAGCCTAATACTGAGTTATTCACAGCTGTCTTACATTGTGGGATTAAGATGGAAAATGACATATTGGGGCCCCAAGTCACACAGGATCCTACCCTACTCTGAGTCATGTCCCTTTGACAAATTTGGCTCAATGGTTCCCAGGAAACAGCTACTGCAGATCTCTGGTTTGAAAGGGGCAGACGGCTCTTTTCACTTACAAGAGATTTTACACACTTAGCTGGTTATTAAGTGCCCATGGCCTTGACTTTCTCCTATCCGCTGGCACACGTGCATACCACATAGTTTGAGAGGAAGAGTTCATGTGCTCCATACCCTGCTTTCTATCCCCTCTTTCCCACTGTTAGGGGTAATAGCATCATGGCCTATGACAACTAATCAATTCACATTGCAGTCTCCAGGAGATTACTGTACCTGGAGAGAGGCAGGAAGATCAGTAAAGGCACGTTCTTACAAATACCCACTGGACTTACTGAGCCTGGCTGCACTCGGGATCAAATCAGGTTTCACTTAACCATAGGCCGGAGCACTTGTGATTTGCATGAGTAATTACAACTGATTAATAGAATGACTTGCTTAATTAAGTTTATCTCAAAAGGTGCCCCTTGAAGGTTCATGAATCTGACAATTCAGAGGCAATTTCTCTTCATAAGCCTTTTTGGGTTGGAATGCTTTCAGCTTGGATCACTGGATGCATGCGTTTGTGCATGTGTGTCTTTACTGCTCACATTAATCGAGGTGATGAAATGGATGCACAAAGGTCTCAGGCCTGAGATTCCCTGGTGAACTCAAAAGGGACTCTTATAATCTTGAATAAGAAGTGCTGGCAACAGAAGTAATGGCTTTTCTGCTAAAAGGAAATCATTATTTCTGTCTGGCAACTTATGGCTCTGCTGAGCTTTGCCTTAGTTGATATCTTTCACCTTCACCTGATTTTGGTTGAACACAGCTCCAGTAGTCTGACACACTGGCAGACCAATTCCAAGTGTTTTGCCTACACAACCGACTTAGACAACACTTTGTGATAGGGAGTCCTGGTACCCTAATGTGCTGGTAAATCTACAAATACAACCAGCAGAAATATGTATACTATGGTGGAGTCTGGGGGAGAACTCAGCACAGATGAGAATACTAGTGTTCCCAGAGTAGATTAGAGACCTGGAGACTTTTCCTTCTGGGAGTTGTTGGGGCTTTTCTTTTGTTTTCCCCATAATGGAAGCCACATCACAATTTGATTGCATTCGAAGACAGAACAAAGCCAAACAACTTTGACATTTCCTGTGAAATAAAACTTTAACACGCGTGCAAACATTTGGTTTAGAGCATTGGAAACATTGCATTTAGATGAAATCAAGGCGTTTTTACAGTGTTTTGATTTAGGAATGATAAAACCGCATTGCAAATGAATATTACAAAAGCAAAAGGCACTTTCCAGTGAAAAAATGTTCTGTCAGAAAGTCAATGGCTTTTGCAAGCATCAGCCTTGCTGAAAGGGGAGATGGAACCCATTGCTGAGGCTTGTGAGCTGTTTTCTCGAATGGTGGGTGGAGGATTCAGCAATGTGTGTGTGGTCTCATAAACCAAGGAGCTCTGTAACATGAGGGACTCTGTGTTCTTACACAGCTTTATGGTCACTCCCTGCTGTGATCTGAAAAGGGTGCAGATGTTTACTCAACATGCTGTATCAAGGGTAATGATGTGGTGGGGAACCTACATGTTTAATTCTTCTGTCAGCACCCGAAGAAGGTGCCTTCTGCACATCCAGGAGGTGAGGCTGGGAGAAGAGCTGGAAGTGCTGGCAGCAAAGCAGGGAGGAGCGTGTCCATTATGAGGGAGGTGGGGTGCACAGCCCAGGCTAATAAACCCTTCTGGATCTGTGCTGGCTCTGCATGACCAAGTGAGGCACTGAGCTGACATCTTTCTCAGGTGAGGCTTGGCTGCTGCGAGAAAGGTCGGGACCAAGCAGTCCACTGCCCTGCCCCAAAAAGGCTGTTTAATGAGAGTTCGGGCCTTTTTTCTTCCATAAGGGTACTGGGCCTAGGAATGTGCCAGGCCCACAGAATGGCCAGGCAGCAGTTAAATGTGAAAGGCATTTGGAGAGAGGGAGGGTCATTAATAGATGAATTAAAATGAAGTGCCAAGAGAAAAAAAGGATGATGAAAAGGGGAAAAAGTCAAAAAGATCAATCAAGGAAACAGGCATCTGGAAGAAGCAGTTATTGATCCAGCTGCTAAAGAAACCTTTTGAACCAGACTATTCAGCAGCCACAGACTCCTGCTTCTCTGAGATACTTGCTGTGGTTAAGGAAAAGAGGTGATATGGGACAAAGGAACAAAACCCAGGTTTTCCAAGCTGAGATTTCGTTCCTTAGAAATCATCGAAAGGATGAAACAGTTGGACCTCAAATGATACAGTCAGATCAGAACAGAATAGACAAGATTTAAGGATTCATTAGATACCTATGGAAATCTTACAAAAGAGGGAAGCAAGCCTTCTCTGCCTTTGCACCTTTAGTCATCTCAAGATTTCTGGGGATGGGGGAATTAGCAAGGCAAGATTTACATGCACTCTTAGTACCACACTGTGAGCAAAGTTGTCAGGGGATGCTAATTTGGATTTTTTTTCTCTATTCAGCATAATGTAGTTGCTTCTGCTCCTTTGTGTTTGTTTGGTTTTGTCTTTTTGCTCTCTTTTGTTGTTCCTGGGAGCTCCGGACTCAAGTCTTGAGTGTCATCCTCTTTTCTGTTCTAGATTTACTCCATATGGGTACAGTACAAAATGCACCTGGTGTCAAGGAAGCTATAGGTGGTGATTTGGATTTCTCATTGTTCTTTAAATGTCAAGCCTTGAACTTCTGAAGCAAGTTCTTTAGAAAATCTAATTTGTGCATTCTGAGTCACTCTTAGTTCTTCATATGACAAAGCAAGGCCAAATCAAAGCTCCTGACTTGTAATACAAGTTCAGCTTTGCCACCAGGTCCATCTTTATAGGAAAAAGTAGTAAGAAGAAGTAATCAAGAAATGTCTTTACTTTAGTAAATGTAGAACACAAAGAGGAACAGGATTGTGATGCTGCAAAAACAGCTCATGAGTTTGAAAAGACTGGTAAAAATATCCTGCAGTTGAGCACCCATCGGAACCTTAGATTAAAATAGCCCAGACTATTCCCTGCTTTGGTCACAACAAGACCAAAAGCAAGGGCCCTACTATGGATTCAACATATGTTTAATCAAAGATCTCCATAAATGATACTACAAAACCCAAACTGAACTCAAAACCTGATCTTGCTTTCAGTTCAAAGACATTGTGTTTATATGCCTTTCTGTGATTGTCACTGTCACACAATAATAGGATCCTGGCCAAGCTCACAGGAAGATATTCCAGGATAATTTCTAAATGTGTGGGGGACAGAAGTAGCATATAGCAGTAACCTCTTAAGAAAATAAGCTTCGAAAACCTAAATGCACAGATTCAAGTGGTCCCAGTTCAGATTCAAAGCACAGCCGTTCAATTATTCTTAAACTGAAGCTCTAAAAAATAGAGAATCTGGCAACAAAAGTTTCAGGTTCTATGTAACTGGCAAGTTTGGAACACAGGTTTAATATGGCCCAGAATCAAAATACATGTTTTCCAGTTCTCTATCATTTCCCATTTAAACACAATGCCCCCCTTCTGTCCCTCTGCTTTTCTGTTTTAGCTCAGGGGATGCTCCTTCTTCAGATCACTATCGGATGTTACAAGAAGGAAAAGAGTAAATAACATATGAATTTTGCCTGGCTGAAGTAAACAAGAAGGAAAAAGAACAGCAGAAACAAGACTGAAAAGGTTACCAAAGTTAATTGACACACTGGCCTGCAAGACTCTTAACAGTCTCTTCTGTCCTGGTTATGAATTATTTGCCTCTGTGCAGAGCTTTCTCACAAGCCTCAAAACTGCCCTTCCTCCAGTGATCTGAAAGGGATACACCATCCCTTCCATGTGCGCTGCACAAGCACAGATGGAGCATTAGGCAGAATTGCTGTGAAAATACCCACAATTACCTCCAATCTATCCACACCTCCTTTTTTGTCTTCCATCCTCACACCCAAACCCACCTGTTCCTGCAGTACCTTCAGCTTTATATGCTAATCAAGCAGCTTTCTGAGCCTTGACATCTGTACCTTCTTACTCGCTCCTAAGCCCATTAGCCCAAAATCTGTAGGTATTAACACACAACCCACGTGCCTAGCTCGAAACTGCACAAGTAGACATGTAGATAGTGAAAGGTAAAGTACATTTGAACTATGGCTTTAAAGAGATGACAACAACTCCCCAACTGCATTGTATATTTGCAGTGGTTCCCATTTATCATGTGTATGTTTCCCTTGTATACTCTAAGGCCAAGGCACATAAGGAAGCAATGCAAGAAACAACACCAAAACGCAGACATGCCGGCATGTAAAACAATCTTATGAATACTCTAGTTTTGCATAATATACCTTGCAGCTATCCCAAAAAGCATTTGCATTGCAGTGAACGATACTGAGGAATGCTTCCTGAGGCATTCTAACATGATACATTCGCACAGCCTTTTTTAAATAACAAGATTTTGATAACAAGTGTTTTGTGGTTTGTTTAATTCTCAGTCCTCTGTTGGCACATGTACCCACACTGGAAATAACATGGGAGACTATCATGGTGCAAGTTGGCAGTAAAGCATGGGGTGAAAGACTACAACAGAAGCAAGAGAGGGATCTGCAGATCGAGGCAAAGCTCATTCCGGCTTTTAAACAGTGATATGCTCAAGTCAGCAACAGGAGGTATTTGCAAGGCTTCAGGATACGCACTTACAAAGGAAGTTAAGTGGATAAACCTGGAATTGGAGGAAGTGGTACAGGACAAAGTCAACAGAGCTGGGTATGGAGAGTCTAAGGCTGGAAGAAAGAGGAATGCAGCAAGGCATGAAGAGTTTGTTCAAGGCTACAAAATATTTGACTATGGAAAGCTTATCTTCCTTATTGACTTAAACCCTGAGTGAACTATTTACTGCAACTAAAACAAACATATAGGAAAGCAGAAAACAAATGAAATGAATTTTTCAGCAAACCCATCCTGTAGTGTCATTTTAGAGCAACTAACTGCTCTGAACGCTCCCTTATAATGCTCTTTAAACAGCAGTTTAGGGAAAATACGATTAATATGCTTATGAAAGTAAACATGTTCTGCTGGTGTAAATCTCCACTAACACTGTCAAGGTCAATAGACTTACTTTATCTGTACCACTGAAAGGCTGAGCAATGTGGCCCATAATCTCTGCCAGAAGGAGTTGCACTTACACTCTTTAGAAGACTGCAAATGGAAAACAATAGCTAAGAAACAGCAAGGACTTGAAAGAGAAGGAAGAATTGGAGCTAAAGAAGAGAGGGCTGGGAATGGAAGCTCTGTTATAGGAAAGATGATCAGTAGAAGTTGGAGAGAAGAAGAAAGTGGAAACTGCAAAGTGAGGCAAAACAGAAAGGTCAGCAAGGAATGGAGGAGACATCAAGTACCAAGTAAGTCAGACAGTAATGCAGTAAGAGTCATTGCAGGCTGAGATAGTCTGCGAAGATGGGCTATCCCTATAACAGATCACACAGACTTGGACCGAGATGTCAGAAAGAGACAGGACAGCTCTTGAGTGAAAATCAGGTCAAGTAAGTAACCATCACAGCAATGAAAGATTCAGTTGAATGCTGAAGGTCAAATGAGGACATAAGCGAAAGAAGCTGAGTGACAGAGGGGAAGGATGAAGCTGGCAAGGATGAGATGAAGCTTTGAAAGCATTGAGATCCAATAATGGCAAGGCAGCATGATGCCGTCTTAGACATTCAGGAGAGAGGACACAAGCTTCACAGTTAACAAAAAAAATCAAACAAATACTCTCTGCCTCCTCTGGGGTTTCCTGTTGCATCATTTCCATTTTAAATGACATAAAAATGCTTCTAATAACCAGAGAAGCACTTAGAAATTAAGAAACACTTGTTCCAGTTAATGTGTCTGAGCAGTGTGAGTGTGCACACACACGCATTTGCCAAAATCACCCAAAAAATATTTCCCCTGGAGGTCGTTATTATGCAAAAATTACTCTAATTAGGTCATGAATATATTAGGCCATATTCAGTGCCAACAACAGCGGGAGGAAAAGGAGAGAGAGAATTGGATATGTGACATGCATACACTCCCAGTGCGGTTCAGGCGACTGGGTTCCAAAATGCCATTACGAGATAAAAAGGTCACCCTGTAGGGAGGTAATTGGTACAACACTCCAGCAGCTGATTAAAGGGACCTTCTTTTCAGGGGTGGGAGGAGGAGGTGGGGTTAACATCGGATCTCCCCTGACAAAGGATATGATCTTGATCAAACACCTGTTTTTAGGACAATCACAAAAGGAAAAGGAAGAGGCTGACACCTGTGACATCTTCCTGAAGCAGATGCATTTGTTTAATAACACCTTGACTTGTATGTTTTAAGACAACATTAAAGGCAGAGGGTGTTTTTCCTCCTCCAGGTTACTCTGTCTTCAAACATGCGAGCCTTCGTTTTCCTAGCTCCCATCACAGCTACTGCTCAGATGCTGCCCACATTGCATTAACAAAAGTAAATGCTTTTAATGAGCCAGTAATTTCTGGGCTAACAGTACAGGGAAAAGCTACTTCTTCACCCTGTCTTCTCCTCACCAAATGACAGGCTCCACAGACTGAAGTAACAACTCCTTGCTTGGCATAGAAGACAACAGCACAAAGGCTCAGAAACACCAATTGCACACACTCTCTATAGAGAAATGTAAGTAAGCTGGCTTGGATGGATCGTAAACTCTTAAAGGCTGTGTTAAATAAGATGCCATTTAAGTTCTCAAAAGTATTGGTGGCACACGTAGAGGCTCACTTTTGTGTTTGCAAAGACATTTGGGGCCAGGACTGCAGGTGACATACCATGAGCAGGCAGGGAAAAGAAGAGAAGATGCAGGCAGGAATGCAGGCAGTGCTGCTCCTGGAAGAGAGGACAGCAATAGGAAGGAGCAGGGTGCACTGGTTTTCAAACTGCCTTGGAACAAGTTCATTTGTATGGCCTCTTCTGCCTTTCCACACTGAAATACTTCTTGCACTGTCCAACTGAGTTGTGCTCCAGTTTTGATGCTGATGGCCACTGGCCTTTTCCTGTGCTTAGAAAAATGAGCAGTTGCATGTTACACTGAGTGCACAAGCATTCCTAAATGCCACCACCTATGGAGCTGAGCCATTGGTATCAGCAACAGAGAAATGCCTGGTATAGAAGGCAGCTTGGACCAGCTTATCATGGACCACCCTTCCCTGCCAGCAATGCCTGGGCAGCATTTAGGAACAATGATTTTGCTATGGTTTTGTCCATGAAGAAGGTATTTTAAGTCACATAGTAAGAGCTTCAGCTTTAAGGTGTTGCTTAAAGGTTCTATGCTTTAAATGCCACAGGTTTAAGTGTCCCCTTTGGATTTAAAACTGACTAAGGAAAATAGAACTGTTAGATTGACTTAATTCCTTCACCAGCACAGCAAAAGCAGCATATACAGAAAATAACCTCAGAATTAGCAGTTTTGCTCTATGATACCCAAAGAAGAATTTTTCAACTACGCTTTTAGTACAGCTGGGTAATATTCCCATCCTGTAAGAAATATTGACATCTCACCACTTATTTTGGTCCCGCAGCAAACTGAAGAGCTGAAATTAAACACGTATTGAACTGAGTCAAAATAAAACATTTGGTTCACTTCTATAAAATTAAGTTTTATGATTTAGGTTGAACTGACAATAAAATGAAGTCTTTCATTTTGATTTCCCAAAAGAAAGTTTCAATTTCGGAAAAGCTCTTTTCCCAGAAAATCATTCCCATGGAACATTCCAAACTACCTGTAATTTTCAGCAATACGGAAAATAGCCACCACAACTCCCTACAATATAATACTGATCACTGGAATCCACGTAACCCTTAAAAATGCATGTCTTCTGGCTAAAATAGTAAAAACTAAATAGAATAAACCCTTCTCATTCTTTAGACTCTCCTGATGTCTAGGACCAGAACCTAGTACTTTAAACTACAACTTTAAAACACTACGAGCTTCTGCAAACAGAATAGCCCATCAAATGTAACAGGTTTATGATGTGATGGTCCAGTCACTGCTGAAGCTTTAATTTCTTTCTTTTTTTAATCCCTTATAGAGTTCACAGAGTGAACAAATCCAGGGAGTGGTTTGTCAGTGGAGGATGGAGGGGCTTTCTGTTTCTCTCAAAATCAATATGAGTTTAAACTGAAACAGGGGAAGTTCAGGTTAGATGTGAGGAAGAAGTTCTTTACTGTGAGGGTGGTGAGGCACTGGAACAGGTTGCCCAGAGAAGTGGTAAATGCTCCATCCCTAGCAGTGTTCAAGGCCAGGTTGTACAGAACCTTGGGTGACATGGTCTAGGGTGAAGTGTCTGTGCCCATGGCAGGAGGCTGGGACTGGATGATCTTAAGGTCGTTTCCAACCCAAACCATTCTATGATTCTACATGCAAGTTATTTGTAAATGTAGGCCCCTTTAAGAGGAGGAAAAAAAAGATAGAATATGTCATACCTCACTCCATCACTTAAACAATTTTTCACAAGATCATTTTAGATGATTTTTCACATGCTTTAATTACTGTACATAATCTTAGATGCTTTTATAACTTATATACCAATCAACACATCATTTTAGCTTTACAAAATCTTATTTATACATTGCTTTAGAAATCTGTATGAGGGAAAGAACATTACTTTTCCCCTATACAGGTAGGAAAGGCAGACAAAGTGACTTATGTTATAGCTACACCGAAAGTCTGTGGCAAAGAAAGCAATTGAGCTCTTTTTTTACAAACAGAATAGAAACTAGGAGGAAATGGGAGGTATGCACCTAAAACCTTTGGAATAGAGATGTCTCCCACAGCTGCTCCCTGCTCCTTTAACATCTTCACAGAGGCTTCAATCAGCCTCCTCCTCTTGCACCTGCAAGACAGAAGCACTTTGTAGGAAATGGGAGGTATGCAGGCAGGCACAACAACCCTGTACATAGATACAGGTGCTGTGGGGATGCTGACAGTGTTTCAGAGCTGAGGGACAGGCAGAAGGACAAAGAAGTCTGCTTGTGCACTTAGACTTGGTTACTTGCACACTGACCTTTGGAGGAGCTGATAAGGAGATGGGGGAGACTTCTGTTAAAGGGTCAGGTTTGTTTATGTACAGATTCAGACTCTTCTAATTTCAGTTTCAAACTTCCTTTGTA
This sequence comes from Coracopsis vasa, assembly GCA_026283785.1. Classification (NCBI taxonomy): domain Eukaryota; kingdom Metazoa; phylum Chordata; class Aves; order Psittaciformes; family Psittacidae; genus Coracopsis; species Coracopsis vasa. The sequence goes on from JANHGB010062570.1 coordinate 60,893, forward strand.
GCAAATGCTCAACACAGCAGTTGTTAAAATATTTGGCCATCTGTTTTTCTAACCAAGAAGAGGGCCCTATCACCCATTACTAGCAACCACTTTCATTTGAACAAGAATCTGAATCTATACTATCCTGCCATACCTGGGTCAATAGTTGTTTGCAGACCACAGGAGTGACAGAGGGGGGGAAGAATCCTCTGATGAGAGAGACAATGCTATCTGAAAGGACAATTCCTTTCTGTTTGCATGAAGCCTGGTGCCTTGTGTCCCAAAGGGCACTCAGAACCTTGCAGTATGTGCTCTGGGTAGTGCCAAAGTCCTGGGCATACAAAATCATAGAATAGTTTGGGTAGAAAGGGACCTTCAAAGCTCATCTACTCCAATCCTCTGCAATGAGCAGGGACATCTTCAACTAGATTAGGTTGCCCAGAACCACATCCAGCCTGGCCTTGTGTGTCTCCAAGGACTGGGCATCCACCACCCCTCCTGTCAAGTTGTGCTAGTGTTTTACCACTCTGTGTAAAGAATTCTTTTCCTTACATCCACCCTCAATCTCCCTTCCTTTAGGTTAAAACGACCACCCCTCATCCTATCACAACAGGCCCTGCTTAAGTACCAGTACAAACATCTCTAAACCCAGTGAGCTCAAAGGACAGGCAGGCATGGAAACTGATCATGCAGCCATACCATGCAGCAGTTCATGCTTTCAAAATCCCAATGCAATAGCTGGGCAGATTTGTGATCCCAAGCACTGATTTCTCCAAATCTTCACAAAAAAGGACAAACTGTGATACTCTCCCACCAAGAACATCAAACCAGTATGAACAGTGTTCAGCATCCCTGTGTCACTGTGTTAAGACAACAGTTATTTCATAAGTATAAAAGGAAACAAACTGGGAGGGCTTGCTGGTCAGTAGAGGGTCCAGGAACCACCACCTCATGCCTTGTGCTACCTTGTCTGTCTAGCTGACTGCCTGTCTTCTTTCATCATCTGTTGTTTCCTGTCTTAGGCTAGATAGAGACATTCTAAGACAGTGAATACTTTTTGTTCTCTCCTGTCTATTTAAGCTTCTGTGAGCACTAATACTGACAGCTTTTGAAAGCACACATACGAGGCAGCATTTGTTCTCTATTAACAATGTTGTTATGAGACTGCCTGTGCTGCGCCATTCCCTGTCACGTGGGATTTCATATTACTGACGGGTAATTTACATAATTAACGTATACAAAGAATATAGATGCAGGAGCTATACTGAATACCCCAGGAGTGGACATTCTGGACTGAAATAATGAAAATTGGCGGGCTTTCTACAAAGATCTAATAGGTATATTCCACTTTAATTCCAAGTTCATAACTGACAGAGTTGCCCCCTTCCCAGAACTGAAAGTCTGAATTGATGTTCCTGTTTTGTTCCATCTACAGACTGCAGAGTACAAATGTGTTAGCATGTTTCTACTGCTCATCTGCAGCTACAGAAGCTTTTGCAACTTGCCCACATGAGTGCTACACGTGATAGTTTGCTTCCAGTTCTCTGATACAGAAGTGACTGATAAGTTGTGTGACATAGTCCACCGGTGAAAACACCCATAAGCGGGTGAAACAGCTACAACGCGGTGTGCTTGTACAGCTCCCTTTATGCACACCATTCTGAGCAGCTTTCCAAGAGTTTAAAAACAAAACATGACCCCAGAAGAGTATTAAATAATAGATGACTGTAGAAGAGAAAAGACGATGCGGCAAGGCAGGAAAGAAACAGGGGAATAATCTCAGATAAGACCTGAAATGAGACTGTAAATGGACAAGTGGGGAAAGTATAAAATGGGTAATTTAGATAAGATCAGGAGTGGATTTACAGTGGGCAGAGAGCAAAAGGGCTGAACTTCTTGGTCCTAAACTGGCGAGCACTACAGAGTTGTAGTACAGTCTCCCCACGATAGCTGCCTCTGTCTTGAGTGTTTTCTGGATAGGGCAAGGCTTAAGATGAAACAGTCAGTGGCATTTCGCTGGCACTGGCCTCAAAAATCTGTATTTTGTGCACTCTTTGAGACTAAAAAGCACCACACATGCAGAAAAATACGTTTAAATAACCCCAACAAGCTACGTGCAAAGATTTTCTCCAACATTTTCCAACTCTTTGCCTGCATCTGATACTTCTTAGTGTTCCTTTACTTCTTAACAAAATTGCATCTCAGCACAAAAGTAATAATAGATATAGATCATTACTGTGCTTCGGCAAGAACTGGGCTCCAACATCATAAGCAGTGTTAGAGAAATCCTTGGGTTTTGAAAATGAAATCTAATTTGCAATCTATTAATCTAATACTGAAAATAAACAGAAACTTCTCACCAGACTCATGACTTGTGTCTCTGCTGCTGACTTCATCCACCCGACACATCCAGAAGTTAAGGGGAAACTCCAAAATCTGATTAAATTATGCCCTCAGGACACTCTCCCTCCAAAGTCCTTATTCCACTACAGAGAGGCACATGTAGCCCATTTCCTCTATTAAAAAGCCTTAATAGCATTTCTACTGCCCGACTGAAGCTAACAGAAAATACCTGCTAGTAATGCCCTGAGATCACATCCAACTTGTACAAATAATGGGGGTTAGAATACTTTTGAAGCTCAGGGTCACAGCAAATATTCATGTTGCTACATTGGCTGAACATCCCATTTGTTTTCCTCTGTTTTGCAAGTGGGGAGCAATGCGCTTCACAACCATAATCAAATCAGCATTTTCAGAATCTATCACGTCTGCTATTTCCATCAAAAATGGATTTGACATGTACAAACACCGGTTTGGCTGCAGCATCCTCACATAAGTTTTCAAAGGAACCCAGTACCATTCTCTGTAATTCTATGCCTCTCTTGCTCAAGGACAGTTTTTTCCTGTGCTGCCAACCTGGTGCATTGACCTCTATTTCTGACACTTCAGTAGTTTCCTCAGTATCACTGTTCATTTGAGGAACAGTGGAGAAAACACCTCTGACCTCTCAGAGTTTTCAATCCCTAAATGACCTTCATGTATCATTTTAATCATATTTCTCGGTAACGTATTTCAGATCATCATCCCGGTGCCCTTAAACAAAATCCTTTGCAGTGTTGAGAACTTCTCCTTAATCCTAAAAGGACTGGGAACATAAACTTCCAGCCAATAGTTTCACTAATCTTCTAAAAGGTCTATTCCTTAATTATAATATGTGGACAACTCTTCATCTTTTCTTGAGATTAGGAAGGTCGGTTTTGTTTGGTTTTTTGACATATCCTTGTCTGTTTGTGTGCTTTCCTACAAATCTTCCTTACAAATGCTTGAGAGTATAACCGCAGCCACCAAACCTCTTCCTTTACTATTCAGTTTGCAAATCATACCTTTGCAGCTGGGCAGAAGAAATAATTCCTCTGTGCCTGGCAGGTTTCTGCCCAGTGCTTCCTGGGAACTGCAATGAATGGCTTGCAGTCACTTGCAGCTAATACCAGCCTCCAACAAATGCATCCTGGAAATTTGTCATCACCATGAGCTAAGCTAGGACATCTTTCTCCACTTGTATATACTGAGATTCGGGTTTTGCTACAGCTATGGTACATAACTCATTGGCCTCCAGTTTTGAACTTGTTATATAGATAAATGCTTTACTACCTGCTCTGGTAGCTTCATATTTAACATTACTTACTATTCCTCTCTGTCATTAATTGCCATTTATCTTTCAAACTCTTCATGAGAATGTGTATCATATCTCGAATGGGCATCTTTACATGAATATGATCCCAGATTGCTGATCTGGACATCCATACAAAGCCATATATTTCCGAAACTGCATGCTTCTTTGGTCCATTAGGGTAGGCATATTGTTGACAGCCTTTATCTTCTTCAGATCTGTCTGTACACGCTCCCAGTTACTATCTATCCCAAGGAATTTACATACTCCCTCACTGTGGCAAGCATCCGCTTCCAGCATCACCACAAAATACAGTTCTTCAGTGGATGCCAAATACAACACAAATTGGTGCTGTTTCTTTGATCTGCCAAGTAGATGGTTGATGGCATATACATACTTTCTTTTCTCTAGAGTACAAGCCAGACTTTTGCTGATGCTTTAATCATAGACAGATACTTGGAATTAGTCAACAACTCTTGTAAGGCAATGGAAATTTTTGCTCTTTGAATATTGCTTTAATTATGTGGGACATAGACACAGGTGTAGGCAGCCATCTGCCACGCTGTTGAATCTTCCAATTCCCATGTGACTCCCAGAGCCTACTTATCTCCCCTTTTGTATCTGTTCTTTAAGGGAAAAGGAGATTTTCTCAAAGGAGGGATAAGAGCTACATGCCTTTGCCACCTCTGCCTATGGGGGCCTTGTTTTAATTCCAAAAGGACATCCTCAAGCTTACCCTTAATTATTTGTTTCCCTCCAAAAGATGCATCATATAGATGCCACCAATAACCTGATAACATTTTACTTGACAATGGTGAGCTTTCCTCTATCACTATGAGGAATCTTATCTTTTCCTCACCATCTTTTACCCGACAAAGATTGGCATCCCTGTATTTGTTGGCTGAGCGCATTGATTTCTCCTGTTTCTTCTTGCACATCTTAACTCAGTATGGGCAAAATTTTGTTTTCTGAGGAGATAGGAACATGGCCAAGTCATTAACTGAGGGTTTCTTTTCCCACATTGGAGGCTTTGTACTTTGTTGAGCCCAAGGTACCACGGGACCACTGCCTGAGAGGCCGAGCAACTTGCCTTAGGAAGCAGTACATTTGACGTAAGTCTTGAAAACCAAAGACCCTGCATCCTGAAGTCACTGTTTAACCTGCTGACATACTTTCTGTTAAATATTCAATTGACATACTGATGAGGAGAAAGTGGAACAGGACAGGGAGAGATTTCTCTGTCCTGAAATGTCATTCTAGTGGCAAAGCCATCATAGGCTGATTATGAACCCACCTCTCAATGTCATGCAAGCAAGTAAAAACCACTCTTTTCCAAGTCAAGGTTTAACTCACATTGACAACTAGAATTTGTTCTCTAATTTTTTAATATTTTAATCTTTTTTGGGGTTAAAAGATATGAACAGCTTTTTATTTTTGAAATTTTTGAGAAGTGTCTGATGTTTCTTTGTGTCTCTCTGTTAACCCAATGAAATCACATTACATCACAAAATCCAGACCGTAAGCAGATTTTACTGACTATCCTCCAGGCAGCTTCACTGTTCATTTTTAATCCATGTAGAGTACTTAAATACCACAGTGATAAGTGTTTTATACAGACATAGAGATAGATTTTGACATTGGTTCACAAAACAGACAGTCTTCAAGGGCAGCAATTGTAGAATCTCTAAGAAATTGCCATCGTTCAGGAAACAAGACATGATTGTCCATCATTGTAGCTGATGGAGAAAATAAAAACTTGTGGAATGTATTCTGTGACAGCACCTATCATTGGTGATTTTTTTTTGCCTGCCACATCAAAGATAGTGGATGATGTATAGAAGACAGTGGATTTTTTTGCTGACAGATAGTTTTCCAAGCTCCTAATGGAGTGCAGATACTGTTTTTCAGTTCTCTCTAGCCTTGCCAACACTTTAATTTAGTATTGATATTTAATTTGTTCCTTTAATTTAGCAATCTGGTGACCCTTCAATCCCACTTACCGAGAATTTAACAAATTACATCTTCATTTAATAATGGAAGAGGAAAAAATGAAAGTGAAATAAACTGAGAAGTTCTAGAACCTGTGAAAGTTGCTAAGAGATAAAAGTACCTCCCGTTCCCTTTCTTTACAAGCAGCAAGAAGTCTCAAAATAAACAGCTGAAGGTGCCACAAATTTTACATCATCCACAGTATAAGCACTGCATTATGCCAAGGAGAAAGAAATATGCATTTCACCACTGCAGAGAGAATCTAGCCACTGCTCACAATAAATGCTCTAATGCAATGTCGAAACATCAGCAGCTAATGTCAAAACCAAAACCAGAGTGCCGAATTCTTAGATTTTCCTGAAAAACAAAGAATGAAAGAAAGATGCTAAAGGAAATACTAATTGACATGTTCAGATTTCATGAGTCTTAAGACTTGGAATCTGCACTTTCAGTTTTAAAAAGTGGTTCTCACCCTTCTTTCTTTCAAAAGCAAAACTGAACAAAGAGCAGGCAACTGTGGTGAGGTTCTTCTGATCATCTGGTTTGCTATTTCCCAAATTAATGAACATCTCTAATCCAAAAGTTACATTAACTACCAAAGTTAACTATAATGATTTAAATGCCCCCTTTACCGACTATTTCATTGTTGGGTTACTCTACTGGTGTCAGCTTCTTTCATAGTCCCAGATCATCAGTTAAGAAATGACACAGCAAAATAAACAACATACGGAAAGGTACTGCCCACAATACATTAATTTTATATCTAATTCATAAAGCTCCTCATTTAAATTAAGCTGAAACATAGTTTCCTCACTGTCAAAATAAATTTTCACAACAATAATGGGCCACCTGAAATTGCTGTACAGAGACCCCATTACTTCTGCTTCAGAAGGTTCATTTTTCCAGAATAGCAGATCTTTGGTTTGATGGCCATTTTATACGTTGGCAACTTCAGCTTTAAAGGGGTTTGATTTTGTTTTTCCTTGTATCAAAGCAAACAACTTCAACAGGCAGAATGACAGAAATACTCATTGGAAAGGAACCTTGAAGGTCATTTAGTGCAATCTCTCACTCAAAATTAGATCAAGTCAGCTGTGGATTTGTCCAGACAAGTCTTAACACCCTCCAAGGATGGAGATACTGCAACAACCTGGGTATCTTTTCCTATGCAGTGCTTCCCCCTCAGTGAATGAGTTTTTCTTAATGTCTTGTCCAAACCCTGCAACTCATGTCCACTGTGCCTTGTTTCATCATTTACCATTACTGTGAAGAGTCTGGCTCTGCTGTCTTTGCCACTCAACAAGTAGCTGTTGGCTACAATTTGCTCACTCCACTGTCTCATCTTCACCAGATTAAATGAACAAAATTGCCTCGATTTTTCCTCATCATCCATGCTTTTTTGGGTCCTGATCAACTTGTTTTCCATTTCCCTGGACCCTGCCTAGTTTTTTAACATCCCTGGATGGGGTGTAGCCTAAACTGGATAAAATACTCTGATGCAACCTCAGCATGGCTGCACAAAGGAAAAGAAGAGCATTCCTTGGTCTGTCAGCCACACTTTGCAATACTGGGCTACATTAAGATGATTGTCTTATTCTGCTGGCTCATACCCAGCTTGGTGTTTATTACCTTAACCCCCAGGTTCTTCCCAGATAGGCTGCTGCTCAAAGAGATGGTTCCTGGCCTGATAATGGATTTTTCTGCCCCACATGCAGTGTTTCCTTGCTTCATGACACTTCCTTTCCTTTCCTTCATGACACTCCTGTTAGCCCAATTCTCTAGTTTCCCATGGTCTCTCAGTGGAAGCTCTGCCATCTCAGAACCACACATACATGATGCCCAGTACCCTTCAATGCAATGTTTTTGAGACAAAATCACAAGATCCCTTCTTGTTAATCAGGAAAAGTAGTAGCGAGAACAGTACAAGGTAAAAGGTAGATGTGACCACTGGAGTCACTGCCATGAAAAAGATATGGCAAAGCTAGATAAACACAGCTCTAGATGGACTCTCCTCCTCATAAAAGGCAAAGCAATGAGCAGCAGAACACTAGGAACAATGAAAAAGCCTTCCCACCTCACTTTAATCACAGTGTCCCCATGCTGTGAAGGGTTGTTTGTGGAGGAGATGGAACAAGTTGATGTCACTTCAGTCTCTTGGGATGTACATGGTGTTACGCAACACCTTAAGCCCTTTCTATCAGTTCCTTCTTCTGGAAAGGGCTGTCACTTAGAAGATAAAATATATTTACAAATTAATTAACTTTAGCCAGTGACTGAAGAATTAGCTTTCCACTAGCAGGGGTTCTGAGTGATGGATACACAGAACCCTGGAGGCCCTTCTTGCCTCCCAAATGTGAATGCTCAGTAATCACACCACCTTCCCCTTCATCAGTCTTGTTTTCTACACTGTCAACCCTTCTTTTCTCAAAGCCGATGGAATTTGCTTTAGTAGATGAAGGTACATGTGTTCTGAGGAGAATATTTGATCTCCAAAAGGAGCTCATAAACTCATTAAACAGAGACCCATTATACAGCAGAACAGTGAAAAGTAAAGCAGAGTTGTTGGTAAGGACAGAAGCATGAGATCAGCTGAAAATAAGACTGGAACCTCTGATACATAAAATGGTTTCTGACTTCAGGACCTGAAGCCAGACTCAAGCCTGTGCTGAAGAGTTCATGGCACAAGCTGTATGTTATGTGGCTTGATAGTTTCATCTTGTTCTTTCTCGTGTAAAGTGCAAGCTGTTTGTCAGAGGGATTGTATTTGCACAGCTAGGGGGATGTTAAAGAATATAGGCTTGTATACAACAGTGTGGGAAGAAGAGGAGACTGCTCTGATGGTGTTGATGAATATGAACGTAGGTTACTGCTACAAACACTGCTGCAGAATTCAGTCTCAGCAGAAAAGGAGAAGAGAGCTCATGGCCCCAGTTCTTGGTCAGTCATGCAATAAAGCTTCAGGTGGTAAGCAATGCTAAACAGGCCTTCATCATACTGCTTCTTTTTCATGCTTTCTCTCTGGAGTGGGAAGCCGTAATAAGCTTATTCTTACTCTACAACTTGTTAAAGCCGCAAAGCAGAGACCCAGACAATTTAAGCTATCAGCAATTCATGTAGAGGAGACCTTAAAGATTAGTGACACTCCAAGGATATAGCAGACTACAAATAAAATAAGCTTTGCTTGGCTCAAAGAACCAAACCAGGGGAAAAAAAGTAAATAAAACTCCAAATTCGTTTGTTAAAGAGAATATTTAGTATTTAGTAGAACAAAATTCATCTTCAAAATCGAGAGTTGGTCCAATAGAACATCTGAGGTTTCTGAGGGTTTGCTCAGATCAGCTACAGAGCTAATACATTTTGAGACACTTCTTGCAAGACTTGTGGTTGCTTGCCATAATAACCACATATTAATGACCACACTTAACTGTTGATAATTAGGTTTTTCTTTGTGAAATCTCTCCATGATTTGAAATAGTAACAATGAGTTTATTTCCTTTTCTATACTGTTAGCAGAAGTCAAAACGTGGTATGAGATAGCTGCTGTGTTCTACTTCAGAGCTAGGTAATGAGACTTCCTTTATCTAGTATCTGTACTTTCTTATTTAGTGGAAGGTATTTATGTGTTGTTCTTTTTACATTTAGAAAGGTCATTTAAACAACAGTTGTGTAGGCAGCTTCTGACAAATAATAATTCAGAGCTAGAAATGGGGTGGACAGAAAAATTCACCCAAATGCCAATATTCAGCACGCTGTAATGAGTGAAGCATCACAGTGCAGTAAATAAAGCTGACCTCAGAGATCCATAGGTGATTATATTTAGTGGAGGCTATTCCCAGGACACAAGGATTAGAAAGACAAGCTTCAGTAAGTGGAGTCGCAGTTAAGTTGCCCATTGTCCAGCCTTCCTCTCTACTGACAATAACTAGCTGTGTGGTAAGGGGTGAGGACCACAATACCACAGGCTCTTCAGCAGCATCATTGGCAATTTAATTAGTTGTGAAACTTTGCACTGCAGTCCAAAGTGCTCATGTGGCAAGACCCCTTTGTCAAAGACAGGCAATACAGTGGTTTATATAAACGACTTAAACTTAGAGGTAGAGCTTATTCCCAGGCATCTCACAAACACACACACAGAGTCTTTCTCTTCCTGTCAACTCAAAACAGGATGCATTAGCACTAAAGTTCAGCACAGGAAGAAAAGTCACGGAAAAAGAAGAGGCAGGTTGTGCTGCTAGGACAGTAAAAAGCTCTGATGCTTTAAGACCTTGCACAGGCAAGTCTTCAGCAGCTTCCATACATTTTTAGTACAATTTAGGAACCATATTTACTTAACATGAGCTGGAAGCTGTTAATCTCTGTCCTTTATCAGCAACACCACTGGTAACAACTGAATTAAAATTAAATTACAATTGTTTGTAGGAACAGTCTATGTTTCTCCAGAGGCCATCCAGTAAGACTAACAGAAATTAGACTCCTGAACTGAAGAGTGGTAAAAATGTACTGAGAAACATAAGATCCAGTGAGAAATCAGTGATGAAAGTATAGGAAAAGAAAGGAAGAGATTTACCAGGCCTTTGCTGTAAAGGCTGGTAAAGCAGCTAATGCGTCAGTGGACACGTTAAGAAGCAAGTGAAACACAATTATACTTTCCGGAGTAACGTCAAGCAATAACAATTTCCACAATGACGGATTAAACCACCACTTGGAGAGGTGTTTGAGGCAGGAGGGAAGGGAGAGGTGGTAGTCTGACAGGCTGTCAGTGGTAGCTCATTATGTATTTTTGACCATCAGCCCCTTGTAGGGAGGGAAAAGCAGCCACCCAGCCAGGGCAGGTATATAATCTGATTGATGCTTCACATAAGTGGCTTTCAAAAACTTGACTGAGCATGAAATCTCATCATTAAAGTTTATGTCCTGAGTGAGTGGGGAAAAGAAAAAGAAGGAAAGAGACCAAACCAAAGGGAACCAAAGCTGACAGAATGATGGCAAATTTATAGCCAGGTATCTACTTAAGCATGATTCCCAAAGCTAATCAGCCAACACCAAAACAGGCTTCTGGTTCTGAAGGAAATTGGAGAAGAGACTCACCCTCTCTCCCGGTGCAGAAACAGAGAAGAAACCAAGAGTAATAAAATCAAAACCCATGGGGATCTCTGGAACACAAGTATCTGCTCTGTTTTATTCCATAGTGCTTTAAGGGTCTTTGATAATCAGGCACAAATAATCTAGAGTATCTATATGCATTAATTCCAAGTTTAACCCTCTGCTTTTCTCTGGTTAGGGAGAAAACATTCAATGCTTAAACAGTTTCTAAACCCTCAGTTCCTGTATATTTATCTGCTTGATATGAGATGGGGATGGGGACTGGGGGTAAGGGATGGGACATAGTCATGACCACACTGCATCCAAAATGCCTTTCCTACCAGAGGCAGGGATTGTTAAAGCTTCAGGAATGAAAAAGCCTATCGAGATCACAAAATACTCTTCCATAGCTAAGTCTCAAAGGACTGAGGAAGAGTGGAATATTTCAGCAATATTCATTTTGATTTGAAAACAAATTGGTCTGCCTTGCTTTGCTCCCCCTTTTGTGTTCTTGGTGTGCTATTATTCTACCTAATGAGTTTACTGGCAGAAATGTTCACTGAAACAGCAAATTTTAGTGGCCATTGGAGATTATTTGTGAAGAGTGAATTTAAAATTCTTAATCATAAGTATTCACTGTATAAATGTGCTTCAAAGGCCTAGGCTCATCCCACCAGGGACTAACACTGCCCTAGGTAACCAGTGTGTGCAATCAGAGCTAATCAGTCAGATCTGATTTCAAATATTCACAATAAACAGATCATGGACAAGCTGCAAGTCAAAAATTATTCATAGAAATTATCTGACAAATGAATCTGAATGCTGAATAATTCAAGAAGATCACACATTGTTCACAGACAATTCCCAAAGAGAAAGAAGGGTGAAATTTGTTTTTATAAGTTCAAGATGGATTCTTCATCTAAAGCTGCTCAAAACACCCTGATGAATAAGGTTATCTTCAGACTCTCATAGTTATTTCTAAAACATGAACATTGGAATTTTCAGGAGGAGGCACTGGTTTTGGGGTGCTCCATTTCCGACTAGCCAAGCAAACGTCCTTCTCCAGCAGTTTTTCAAGGAACAACAGGAACATGAATGTGTGCAGCATGTAACATACAATTAATGGCATTGCCACCTGTGCAAACCATCTGTGACACTGAACAACTCTTCAGTGACACACAGTTGTTTCTGGTGGTGTTTGGCTTTAGAGACAAGAACAGAGGCTAGAAAGACTATTCTATTCACTCACTTCCCGATCTTCTGTCCGTGTGTTACTGATCCTTCCAAGAGGCCAGAAAAAGATCTGGTTGCCCCACTCGCCATGAATAAGCATTCACTTCTGAGAAAGAACTTGGCTGCTGAAGGAAAAGCGATGTTGTGGGGTTTTTATTTATAAAGAAATGAAAAATCATCTGTCCAGCTAATGCAGTGTGGCATTCAGGGAAGCAGACTACATATGAACATGTTTAAACCCTCTAGTGGCTCTCAAGAACGCTATACCAAATGAGTTACAGCTGGCAAAGTCCCTCATTTTACGTTTATTGTTATGTTATGTCTTTGGAAACTTATGAGCCCTTGCATCCCAGCACAACCGGATCCAAATCTCTGAGCATCACCTGCACCCAAAGACTTGGACGAACAAGAGTCGTGAACATGGAGAAAAGTACAAAGTCTAAAAAACGGGACATAAAAAAAGAATGACTTGTTTAGTCTAGGAAAACCTGAGGTATGACATGATAGCAGTCTCTCATTATGTAAAACACAGCAAAGACAGTGGTGATCAATTGTTCTCCATGTCAGCTGAGGATAGAACACAACATAATTAATTTAATTTGCAACTGAGCGGAACAAGATTAGATGATGCTCAAAAGAAATTTCTATCTGTAAAAGTAAGAACTGGAAGTTCACTACCTCAGGCACTTGTGCAGTCTCTCTTCCAGGAGAGTTTGGCTTTTAAGAACATTTTTGACAAACTCTGTTAGAACGGCCTAAGCAACTTGATCCTCACCTGAGCTGCAGGATGGACTAGGAAACATTCTGGGAGGCCAGCACTCTCATAATCTCTGTAAGCTCTGCTCTCATAAAAGTCTCAGCCTGCCTTCTAGGGAGGTGCATGGGGGGTGCTCCACAGTGGGCAGAGAAGGTAGTATTGTCACAGTCCAAACCAGAATGGTTTAGTCCCTCTCTCCAAACCCAAATCTTGCCATTGCTGCCTACTTTGACTTACTATAAGGAGTGCAGTTTTCAGATGCAATGCAAAGGATCATAGAATCATAGAATTTGCTAGGTCGGAAAAGTCCTTTAAGATTATCAAGTTCAATCATTACTCCAGCTGCTAAGGCCACCACTAATCAGTGTCACTGAGGGCCTAATCTACAAGTTTTATGAACACTTCCAAGGATGGTGGCTCCATCACTGCCCCGGGCAGCCTGTTCCAATGCCTGAGCACACTTTGGGGAAGGAATTGTTCTTAGTATCCAATCTAAACCTTCCCTGCCACAGCTTGAGGCCCTTTCCTCTTGTCCTGTCACTTGTTACTTGAGAGAAGAGACAAACCCCCCCTCACTACAACCTCCTTTCAGGTAGTTGTAGAGAGTGATAAGGTCCCAACTTCTCCAGAATAACCCACCCAAGATCCCTCAGCAAAAGGGTCACTTTGCCACCTAAGAAAAATAAAAATGCTCACCACAGAACCTGAAGATGAATCAAATTTATCTGCAGAATGCTTTAAATGTGAATTCTGCATGACTGGAAATAAAAGGCTGTTTTATAGAAGCACCTATTCTTTCCTCACCAAATCAACGGGTAGAAGTACCTTAGTCCCTAGGAAGAACGAAGATTAAACTAAAGAGAATAAAAGATTGCAACTCACATGTATCCTTGTAATTGTTTTTTGGCACAGGTTTAATTGTTGACACACACAGACATACCACAGCTGCCGTTCAAAGTCTTATCACGCCTGCATGCAGATGCCTGCTGCTCTGAAGAGCCATTCACCAACGCGCCAGCCCTAGTGACGACTTCTTCCAGACTTTTAAAAACTATCCTTATCTCTCTTTGAACACAGAGCACCTCAGGTTGCCAAGGTAACATTATATGTTGCTTTTCTAACAACCAGAACCTTTTGCAAGTCTAGCTAAGTGAATACTCTCAAGTCTAGAAGAACAAACAAGAGGTGGAAGCTCTCAGGTTTCGGCCTTCCTATGCTCTACTGGTTTTGAACCCACTTGCATAGCTATGAAGAAAAAAACCAGGTCTACCTTTCATGCATTCTGGATCTCTGCTACCCCTCTAACACACAGTCAAATGTTTTATACATTCTAGACCGCATAACCCACAAGGATTTATTCATGTTTGCAAGTTCTCTTCATTTTAGTCATATCTCAACCTCTTAATTGTTATTTATGCACAAACATGTGGTTAATGTTTTAGATTTTGGGGATGACAGCTCTAAGATCACAGGGCCAAAATAAAGCACATTAAAATATTTATATTGAACAAAAGAGGAAACATTTCCAGGCCTGGAACTCTATGCTGCCCTATAATCCTGGCATAAAAATACCTTTCTTCTCACAACCATCTATTCCTCTAGTTCTTGCCCATAGTGCGCCAAGTACAAACAAACAAGTGTCATCACTGTGCCTTCTGCAGGATGTTCTCCGAAAATTTCCAGCCTCTAATGTGAATGAGCGTGTCCTGGTTTACAAGGAGTGTTAGGAGTGATATACCATAGCCTGTGAGGGCTCACAGATGAGTACTATACTCCTGATTAACTCAGTTTTGCCCTGGGTCAGAGGTATTCTGTCTTCATGTGCGTCCTGGTTTCTTGGTACTTAGTTGCCAGCTGGGGCTACAACAGCATAGAGCAGCTGCTTTTGCTGAGTACCAACAGATCTGAGTTCCTGCCTTGTTTCTGCCTGAGTTAGATACCCAAGCAAGAACCTCATTAGACCAACTCTGCCATTCCAAGCCAGTCAGATACAACTGCTGGCTCTTTGAAAACCCAGTGTCCTACTCTTGATAGGGCTAAGGATTTCACCCTGCCAGTTTTACTTACATTTGTTGAAACCAGTACTGTACAAACTGCATGAAATGGTTGTAAATATCAAGTTAAACTGAACTAGTAGCAATTTTCACTGTAAAAGTTGACAGTGCTGTAGACAGTGCTTCTGAGTGTTTCCAGGTCTAATGGGTAAAATGTTGCTCTCCCTGCAATAATTATAGGTTCTATAGTATTCTGAGGAATATTGCTGCAGACAATACATAAACACATCAATGCTGTGATCACATGATGACTGGTGCAATGACTTTTGGGTGAAAAGGTTCAAAACCACAACAGTTACAATATGGCTGATAAAATCTGCATGCTTTTCTACCAGTCTTGTACATCACTGTGAGGTTACAGGATGCTGAAAGGAACTAACAGTCCGAAAATAACCTTCATGACTAATTATGTTGCAGAACCAAAAGCCAGAAACAGTCCTTCCCTGTGGCTGGCTGACTGTCCAAATCTACAGACAAGCTAGTGTGTGGAAGAGAAAGGGGAGGAAGAAGATAATGATGTATAAGTAAGATGTTGGGAAAGTTTCAGAGACGTTAATACCTGACAAGTAAGTCACTTCTGCTCTTAACATGTCTGTCAGGCTCAGGTATTTTGCAGCCAACTCAGAATTCATTGGAATGTTCCTACCAGCAACATGCCAAAATCCTCAAATGGCCTCAAGCTGAGCCCTTGCAGAAGAAACCTTACTCTGTAGGTGATGAAGATATGGGACACGCAAGTGACACAATGGGAAGCTCAGTGGTCCACTGTGGCTGGACTGGGATTGCACTGAGAATGCTCTTGGTGTCTACCCAATGTAAGACTCTTCTACGCACCCTGAACCAGACAGAGATTAGGGATTGCTCTGCTGTCAGTCCTGGGATATGCACCCAGCTCTGAACTGCTCTACAGTTGCATAAGGTCCTATGTTAGCCTCTTCTAAATGAAAAGCACTGCTGTTAAAGGCCTAAGATGTTAAGGAGTGGTGTGCATTGCAGCAAATCCAGTTACTCTGCTGAAAACTCTTGCCAGGTTTACCATGGTGGGTAAAAATTCAAGATATTAGTTGGAATAAGGGGAGTTGAGGGAATAAACTGTGTAAAATAAACATACACCAGATTTCTACATACAACTGACAGCTTATAGGCATTTGAATTCAAGGTATCTGAAGCTTGCTTCTACTCCCGTTGGTTTGCTCAGCCAGTGGCTCCTCTTTGGGCTAAAAAGGGCCACACCATGGATATCATTCACCTGGAATTTCCAATCTTCAGTACTACTTGGGTTCCTCTGAATCTTTTCTCAGTTCCAGCACTGTTCATCTACTTTAAGCCCTTCTGAATCTTGTCAAATTCCCCAGAGCTGTCTCATTCTGTGAATTTGCTTTTTTAAAACGTTTGAAGAACAACAACAAAAAATATCTGCTCAAGTGAACTATTACCATGTAAAACCCCTTTGGCTTAAACATGAACTTTTTTCAAGCTGAATATAGAATAAAGAGGGAGAGGGGGGAACGGAGCAGGATTGTTAAGAGATGTAAAGCAAACAAGCGAATCTTTTTGACACCCAATGAATTTATAAAGATTTTTGTTCCCTTTTCCTTAAAGCCACTCAGACTGCAGAAATCAAATACAAATGTGTTCTGTTGCTGGAGCCAAACGACCACTCCGGAAAGGACAGAAAAGGACGGAAAATCTTATTAAGAAGCTGATATCTTGGAGTCATTTGGCATTTCCCCACATGATGGGAAGAGAAGACAGGAGCAACTCCAGACGGAAGCCTTAACATTCAGGAGAATATATAGTACCTAGTAGCTCCTAGAGAGCTGAAGTGGAGACCAGGTTGCAGTTCTTTCTCTCCCACCTCTGTTTTTAGGTTGCGGAAGGATTTACTGAACTCCTTTTGTCCTAGTTTATGTTTGTTTTGACACAGAGCATCAAGGGAAAGAAAAAGAAGAAACTGCTAGTAAGCTGGAATAAGTAACAACCTTTCCTTCCAGTTATTTCCCTGCAATTATTATGCAACATCATTCAAACCATCTGAGGAATGAAATGGAACCAAGAATTTTCTCAAAAGCTGTGATCACTTCTTCCATAGCTGACTGTGGTCCCCAAACTACGTATTGTTGTTTATTTTGCATACCCATCAGTGATCAGACTAATACCAAATGTCTCACTTTGCTGCTTATATACAAAAGGAAGGTCCTGTCACTCACAGAACATGCCTGGCTTCTTGCATGTTAAACAGGTACCTGAGGTTCATGCTGACTTTTTGATCCAGCCCTTGTTTGCTGCAAGGTAGAGCAATTTGTCACCTTTCAATTTTGAGCTAAGGTAGTGCTTGGGCTCACAGAGGTTAAAAGCTTTCTAGTTCTTTAACTTCCCATTTGCTTGCTCTAGAAACACCCTTATAGGCAGGAAAATGAAAACATAGTATTGCTACAAGCTACCATCAAAAAGGACCAATTTTACTCCCACCTCATCCTGCTTTATAGAAGTATAATTGCATTTACTTGAGATGAGCTATTACAGATTTTCTACGTGAATACCTGTATGCGTGCGTGAAAGAATATATGCGGAGGATCAGCTTTTAGACCTTTCCAACTGCAGTGTTTAATGCTGTACAAAATGTCCCATCTGCACCTCATGTTTGGTGTCTTCTAGAGGTAAGCAAACCTTTCACCCCCAGCTTCCCACGGCCCTGCCTTCCTCACCTCTCCATGAAGCACAATTCTCTTAACTGTCGGGTCCTTATAGTTTAGGCACAATCCAATCCTCTCTTGATGAAAGGAGATAAGCCCTAGGGCTGCTGGATAGCCGGAAGGTTAGTAATTACATTGGCCTCTTCTTTAGCATCTCCTCTCTTGCAGCTGAGAGGGAGGTGTGAACTTCAACAAATCACAGAGTTCCATGATTACCATGGAAACATGGAATGAGCACCTCTTGTGATGAAGGCAAGTGACTGGGGAGAGGGTTCTGCCCCCCTTCCCCCTTATTGTTTTGCATTAAATAGCTAAAACTTTGGAACCTGAAACAAGTTAGGAATGTTAAACATTAATATCGAAGCTGTAATAGCAACAGCTCAGAGCGCTTGGGTAAAGAACAGTTTACCTGCCCACACAAAAGACATATGGGATACTTTTGATTCCCAGGTCAGCCCCAGGCTGGGAAAGCAGAGCAGGCTGCCGGGCAGTGATGCTTTTGACGCATTTGACGTGATTCTGTTCCAAATGGAATTTTGTGTTCTCGGTATGGTGCAGCATAAGGTGCAAGCAGGTGTTCGCAACCCACATGTCAGTAAGAGATCTCACATAGGGGTAGGCAGCACTGTCATGTTATTTCACTGGAAAATGTTGAAGTAACAAACAGTATTAGGAAATTAGAAAGGCAACAATGGCTTGTGTGGGTTTTTCACCCTGATACTTCATACGTTTCCTCCTCTTCTCCCACACAATATTGGAATTTTCCACTTCTTCACCACAATCCATAGAAATGTTCAGTGTGCAGACAGATCATTTTCATTACTGACAAGCAAACTGTGTACTTCTACAGATAATGTCTAGTCTGTAGCACTCATATTTCAAGAAGAAACTCAGCTCCACTGTGCTGGATATTGTAATGTGACCACAGTAAGAAAGAGACCAAGGCCTGCCTCGAAAAGCTTTAAAATGACAAGACAGTGGAAAGGTGGAAAAGAAGAATATTTTTTTTACTTTATAAGGTTGTACCTTCCTCATCCAAAATACAACTCAGTGGTTTCCCAAGGTCTCAGGTAAAGT
This sequence comes from Coracopsis vasa, assembly GCA_026283785.1. Lineage (NCBI taxonomy): Eukaryota > Metazoa > Chordata > Aves > Psittaciformes > Psittacidae > Coracopsis > Coracopsis vasa. The sequence continues at coordinate 79,430 of JANHGB010062570.1, forward strand.
ACATCCTTCTGTAACGCAGCTATCATTAACCCATTCAACACACAAAACCTAAATGAATGGAAGTACCACATGCCACCACGCTTGAAGGCGCGTACCCTTTAGCATCCACCTAAACCAGCTTTGTTACCAGGAATGGTCTAATTTCAGTAGTGCAGGCCCCTATATTTAATAATGCCTGATACCTGAACAGCACCTAGAACATGACCTTTCCAGGCTGCTTGTGGTAAGTGCATACTATTGTAGGGCAAGAAATATATACCATTGAGTTAAAGCTGAGCCATACAAAATCCTAAACAAGCTTCTCAAAATCCACAATAGAACCGCAGAAAAGGTGTTACAGTCTATCAGTAAGTAGCAGATGTATAGAGAACACAAAAGTCACAGTGCCCTAGGTACTCCATAGACGCACATTACTCAAAGGCACAAACAATTCCTAAGGTGAAAGAAAACCTTTGGTGGAGTAAAGGCTACATGCGAGATATTGAATTTTGATGTTCCAGTGCTTCCAGAAGAATGAAGCTGTCGTTATTTTCATCATGCAACACGGCTGCTAATTTACTGATGCTTATTTTTGCCTCTCAAAAGTTCAACACATCTGCAGGGATGGAACACAAGTTTTATTTCTTTGGAAACATATGCCTCTGTACTCGCAGTGAAGCACAAGCTCTAATAGCCCTTAACACTAAAAGCTTAGCTGCTCAGCTCAGCGACGCAGCTTCTGTACACACACAAAGCCATGTAATTACAATAAATTATGTAGATGCTCCAGACATGCAGAACTGACATAACTACGCAAGGAAACTAACACATTTAAGTAATTATGGCGAAAACATTATCCCACAAATGTGTGCATTATAAGACAACTTCATTTGTCTATTCATTTTCGGAAAAGTCAGCAGCTAGTGGATTTCCTGCCAAGAATGTTCATAGAAAAAAGTGACTCTAACAGTATATAGGAATTCTTTTAATTCATTAAAAGAACTTACCACGGAAATGCAATTTACTCTGCTAAGAGCAAGGTCATGGAGTGAGCTAGGACTCCAATTGTGGCTAGCAGGTGTAATAAGACACATAATGAACTGATGGAAAACATTCTATTAGTTAAAGATTATTCAGAATGCAGAAATGTCTTCCTGGATGTTAGCAAGCAGGTAGCTCTGAATGACAACTAACTGAGGAAATCTCAAACTTGTCAAATCAATTCTCCTCCTCCAGTGGTTCACACAACTCTAAGGGAACATGCAACAAGGACAGACATGAAGAGGTCATCATACAGCCAGTCATCTCTCTCTAAAAGACAGATCCCCACAAGCCTTCCCAGCTTTCTGAAACGAAGTGATAACAACCCCATCATATTTAGGAGCATACTGAAGGTCCACTGAAAGCTATCAGAATTTATCTCGGCTCGAATAGGCTCAAAACTTGGCTACTGATTAACTTTCAAGCTGTCAGGACTCTACAGCAGACAGGTATTTTCTCTGGCATGTACCTAGATCATCAGTATGGGAACAGCTTTTTTCATATCACTGCTTAAACTGATTTAAATGTAATAGCATGGTATAGTGATAGAATGAGGAGCACAATAATCCAAGGAAAAACTCCTGAAAAAGTAGCAGGGATTTTGCCACACTTCATGGTGCTATTACCCTCAAAGAGCAAAGATGACAACAATCAATAAGAGGACAACTTCAACCCAATCCTATGAACTGTCTGCTGCTGATAACTTTATAATGCAGCTCATTCACCTTCTGGGTCCTTTCTGTGCTGCTCTTAAGATACATGGATAATGCTGCGCCAGGACCCCAAAGAGTTTCTACATGAAAGCAGGTATATTTGTGTAGGAAGACTGTGCAAGCTTACATATTACTGAAGGCAAACTGATCAGCCTAAACAAGACAATTCTAAAGCACTCATGCCATCAGCAAGCCCCCATTTCACCAGTGGTCAGTCATCCTCGTGTGCGGAGATGAGTGATGTAGGATCTATTCCAGTGTGACCCAGACAGCAACATCTGAGCAAATCCCTTCTTCCTAGATTTTCTATTTAGGAACCCCCATGATGTCTCCACTCGGGAGACCTAAACCTCCATAGTTATCCATCTAGCTACACCAGAAGCATGAAAAGCACTGAGGTGCAGGGATCCAGATACTCCTAACCCTAATTCACATAATCTGGTTTGCCATATACTAACTGATGGTATCTACTTCTGCCATAGAAGAACAATTCTGTTCACTACAAATGCCTAAATGTTATTGCTTCTTTCTTTTACTTTAGGATAAAATATCAATTTTTTTTGTGGAAAGAGTCAGCAGTAATATTGTAACATGCACTTGCACTATCATTCACCACTTTGTTCTAGCAGGAATTTGGAAGTGAAAGTCCCAAAGCACTACAGTTATACCAGTATCCTCAATTAGCCACACAGAGATCTTTGAGTAATAAGCTGCTTGACAAGCTCAAAGAGGACCACTGGAGGAGCTGATGCACAATCCAGGTCTCCTAAGTGTTGCAACCCTTTGATGCTTTAACTTACACTGCTTATATGCAGAAAAATGCCAGCAAGTCCCATTAAGGACTCACTAGACAGAAAAAGTAGGAATGACAGCAAGTCGACAGTCACCTTTCACCTGGCCCTGGTTCACCATACTTGGAGCCTTGATGTTTTTTTGACTTGGATTACTTTTCTTCTGCTAAATAAAAGCTACTTCTCCAATGTTGCTACACCATCTTGTTCCACACATAATGGAGAAAGCTGAGGTGGATCATAACCAGGCCCTTTTCTCTGCCTAGTTTTGCCTAGTGAATTGTCTTAATATGCGCTAAGCAGCCTTTCTCTTTACAATTCATTTTCCTGTTTGCTCCCAGTAATGCCCTGTAGTTCAGACACTCTGATGCACTAGTGTCTACAAAGAGCTTGCCAGCAGCATCCACACAAGCAGAAACATTTCTAGACCTTAGAAGACTGACCCAGAGGTATTTTTTTTCCTTAAAATTGACATTTTAACACAGCACCAGAAGCAGGATTCCTGCTTGGAGCACCTTACTTCCATCTTCATGGAGCTCCTGGATTTAAAGGGACAAAGGAACATATTTAAAGCACCACCTTACAGGCTAATCTCATCACTTACATTTTGTGATTGCCACTTGCTAAGCTGGGGTTGAGAGGCTTCCATTTATTCAGTCCTTCTCACTGGATTTAATTAAGCTGTGGGAGTTATATATAACCAGACTGCAGGATCAGTCTCATTAAAAATTTAAGTCCATTAAAAAAATCTGGACTATTCATATTGTTGCATGAAAACCCACTGTGTTTTCCTTTCTTAATAAGAAAATATGCCGATTAAACCACTCAAGAGTCTTGTTTCTCTGCAGCTTTCATTTCAATTTTAGAAGTGCAAAAGGAAAAATAAAGTTTTGAAGCCAAGGAGCTGCTACCACCAAAACTGCTTTTGATTCCCTTTGGGAAAAAAAAAAACAACCCGACAGTTCCAGAACTATTTTCCCCCTAATCGCTTCATCACAAAAAATAATGACTCTTTTCTTGGATTTAAACATTACTTTGTAGTATTTTCAACCTACACAGTGCTCAGCTGTGCTACTGCATCAGGTCTTGTAAGGGGAAAGAAAATAGCTTGCTACAGTGAAACAAATTAATCTACTTCTACTACCCTAGCTGAGTACCTTAACAAAACCTACACTGACAGCACAAGTTGAGAGAGAACATCAGTTTCAGTTCCCGTAATGATCTCAGTGGAGTAAGTACCTAAGTACCATAATCTGGGATTTATATTTTGAAACAATCCTTCTGAATCTCCATTCATGTGACAAATTATTGTCAATACAAAAAAAAATTATGAACCATCCCCTAAAAATAACCGCTATTACTGATATTCACACTTTTTCACATTTTCCTTCTGCATTTTGACATCAAGGCTAGAAAAGCAGATTATTTCTAGACGTTTTTTCACAACCAAAACAGCAGAAAACTGTTTCCTTGTGAGCACCTTAACAAAAAAAAAGAAAGCAGAAGTTCTCACAGATCCATTTCAGTTGTTGGGGTCCTTAAGGGCAGCAGGATGCTCACATGGCTTGTCATAAATCCATTGGCTGGAAATATAAGGCTAACAGCCTGGTGCTTGAAAGACACTGCTTCCCAGTGAAATAGAGAATCGGGCACCATCAGAGATGCTTCTGAGATACCCCTTAGGGTAGAAAACTCCCTCTACGGGGGTGCTGCAAATATAGGAATCTGGACACTACATGTTTCTTGGTAAGCTGTTTTTCACCCTCTAGGTCTGAGTCACTGCAGAAGGAGCACAGCCAGAGAACAGCAAGGCCAGATTTTGCCAGGAGCAAAAAACAATTCAGTGAGGAAGAAAATGATCCCCTCTCTTCCATCCTTCCCCAGGCTTCCTTACAACTTCTCTCAACCACTTAGAGAAACCAGGCTCCCAGCGACAGAAAGACCAATATTATCTTCAGTCCCTTAAATGTAAAGATTATCTACCCATGTGTCAGGAGGAGAAAGAGCATTCCAGCCATTTCAAGAGTTGGTGATAATTCTTACTCCTGGGTCATTTGTAATGATGCCTCATTTTCCTCCAATGCCATATAACTTCTCTATTATCTACTGGCACTATAGCTGTTGGTTTCTCACTTTGTCTGATGGGACTTTTTTAATCCATTGCCCAACAACAGCTTCAGGGAGGACTGCAAAAAAATGACCATGGGTTATTCTAAAATTGCAGTTCCGAAGACCAGCCCAGTGGTTTTATAATGACCATCAGAAAAGTATTAATGGCAATAGAAGAGAGATCTACAACTGGCCTTCTCAGACAAGCTAGGTGTAACATATTCCCTATAATAAGGAGCTCTGCATGTAACAGAGGCATCAACCTTAATAAGCTACACTACTCCTACTGCTGCTGCTAAGAGGTTGTTGGGACAGTTCGTTAAACACCTTTTTCTTCTGCAGTTTGAAACCTAGGAATACAAAATGTATTTGCTGTGAAAATGACAGGCTCAGCACCACATCTGGGGAAGAAGTGTTGGAGAGAGGACTTAATTTTCTTTAAAATTTGGGATTTGTTTTATCAGGAATTGTATATTTTTAATAGTTGGATAAGGCAGCCCTGCTGTCAAAGCAGTCCACAGAAGTATTTACTGCTTAATGCTACTGAAACGCAGTTGCTTCCACGGCAGTAACCAGTTAGGAGGGAACGCACAGAACAATTTGGCTGAAGAGAGAAAAAGGAAGCTACGGGCAATGTAACAGAAGCTACCACTCTTTCCACGTGGATTGCAGCAGGATGATTATTTTTATGCTCATGCTGTGTTGATGGGCTCTGTTAGGCTTTTAGGTCTTTTCAGAATGAACAGCCTCAACCTGTCTGATAGGAGCTTGACAGCAGGCAGCTGGAATGGGGATACCTCTGCTAGATGGGACTAAAAGCGGATGCCCTGCAGAGAGCATTTCAGTCTCCCTGAAAAAAGGTCCATGAATGATCTGTGAATTGCACATGGCTGGGTGGAAATTCCAGAGGAGTGAAAAAGCCCCTGGACAGACACACCAGGTCGAAGATAGGTGGGAAGAGGGTGATGACAGGTATGGAAACAAAGGAGGAGAGTGAGCTGCTTTGATGAGGACTTACATGTGTCACCCCAACAATGATCCTAAAGAGAAAGTGCAGACCACTGTGTCATTGTCTTCAGGTTAGATTAACACTTCAAGAAATAAAGAGGGAACTGGATGATTCTGTTTCAGGCTCTAAAGAGAAGCAGATGCTGTTTTCCCTCTCTCCTTCCCTTCTAAAAACAAGGAGCTCTGCAAAATCATTCTCTCCGCACAGAACAAATAGTTCATTAGTGTTTGCCTTTATGAGAGTGGGCAAATGGATTTTGTACCTTGTCTGATGAAAGTTTGTGCCAATTTTTCAAGGCTGCCTCGCTGAAGCAGATGCAATAACATTTTATTATACAACACAAGAATCCAAAGGGATACTTTGCATGCACTGAATGAATATCGGCACAAATCCCCTGGCTAGTTGCACTGAGGGCTGCACTGGCTCTGCAACAGCCCTTGCAATCTCTTTAGTGAAGAAATGGATGAGGGCTGATCTAGTGGTGAGGGAGAGCATAAGCAAAGACATAAATACATTATGTGCAGCTTGGATCCCGACATCTTTAGTTTCCTTTGATTTATCTTCCCCACCCACAAAGAGAGAATGGAAACATCAGCAGCAGCTCCTAGGCTTCCCTGATAGTTTGGAAGTAAATTCCCTTCTCAGAGGGGAATGCTAGAGAAATGGATGGGATTGCCTTAGCACAAGCTTTAAATAATCAACATATGGTGACTGTACAGTCTAAAATGGCTCCAGTGGGAAACACATGGGAAGAATAAGGAAGAGGATAGAAACAGGTGAAAAGGAGCAGAAGAAAGGGAGGTGAAGTAGCAGGAAAACGAAAGCAAAAGTTTTGCAACATTGGCTACACCAGCTCTTTGGCAGGGGTTCTACGAACCCTGATGCACTGCTCAGGCTGGCCATTACCAAAGATGGATTAGCAAATTAATGTAAGCAGAGCATAAAGTTGCTGACTGTGGTGGTGTTGAGTCACCTTGGGCCTCATCAGCATTGCTAAACATTGCCCGTAACCTTTCCATTATCACTGAGGGTCTGCACAGCACCAGGACCCAACTGCTCCAATAATTTCAATTACTTTCCCTGACAAATTTTATGTTTCATGTATTTTACTGGCCTGATAATTATGATTTCTCTCATTTCTCGCTATCGAGCTTAATGGGTTCCAGCACGAGTGTATGGTTTCAGAAATGAAGTTCCACTTGAATTCACAAGTTATTATCTACTTTCGCTAATGGAATTGGAAAAAAGAGAAAGAGTGGGAAAGAGATAAAGGATGAGTAGAGAAGGGAGAGCAGAGAGGAAGAGACAGGCACACACAGAAAAAAGAAGACTAAAGGAAAACATGTTGACAAAGAGAAAAACAAGGGAGAAAGAACAGAGACTGAATTAAGACAAAGATGAAGCACAAGGAAGATGAAAAACAAAATGGATGCGTGGGAGAATGTGATAAAGACCAAGACAGAGACAGACATAGAAAAATAGGTATACAAACAAATAAGAGCTGTATAAGGACCAGCACAAATGGAAGTGGAAAACCCAGCAACATTAAGAGCTTCAAAACCACTTTCTTATATCAGGACAAAAGAGTTGATAAGTCTTCTCAAACCTTGGGCACACAGCAGAGATCTCAGCTCTGCACTTTCTCCTACTGACCGCAGAGGAAATGATTAATATCCCCAAAATAATCTTGCTGGCAATGGCAGATGTCCCAATTAGAGCTGGCTGGGAATTAATCTTTTAAAGTGTGTTAAAGGTCCTGAAGAAAAAAAAATGAGCGCCAAGAGTGCTCCTTTTTCTATCATGGACCTGTCCTTCAAGAAGATTTTATCAAATTTGTTGTCTCTGCCGACCAAAGTTGTCACTACTGCTTCTTTTGATCAGCCCTGGTGTGTGAGAAGAGGTACAGAGAGTGAACTGGAGCTATCATTATTTCCACATCATCACCAAAGTTGTTTAAGAAAGAAAAGGAATAAAGAAGCTAAAGTAGCTATTAAGTACCAAACCCAGCCCCGGCTGTCCTGCAATAGTGAGTGTCTTCCTTTCCATTCATACCTCAGAAAATATCTACCTGTATTCCAATCAAAGGCCCACATTCCCTACTTCACCAACTGTACACAGACACGCAGCATTAAAATGACGCCCTAACATCAGTGAAGAACATTTACAGCAGTGGCATCACAGAAGTGAGGGCAGGATTTGTCTTTTCAACTTTGTACTATTGCCCAAAGTGGGCAAGTGTATCCATCACGAAAACTTTTGAGGCTGAAAGCCAAAAACCCAGATTTTTCTGTAAGCTTCAGGAAGTCACTAAAAGAAAAAGAGACATCCTTTAATGTTGGTACCTTGACAGCAAAACATTTTAAAGAATTAATGACCCACTTTACTAGAGACATTTATGGAGACCGTGTTCAACTCTCCTGCCCAAGCCCAAAGGCACCGGGACACAAATAACCTGGTTTGGAATACAGTACTTATTCAGGATGCAGACCATCTGCAGCACGGTTAATATCATTGGAGCACTGAGATGAAGAACATACATCCAGAATGCCATCATACACTGTCATTGTCATGGTTCACTGGTGGAAAGGTGTTGCTCCGAAAATCACTTACAAGTAAACCTTGAATGTCATGAGCTTATACGTGGCCTTGAGTAGGACAGAAAAGTGAATAGAATGAGCAGAGCTATAACATCCTGAAAATCCACTTTAGGCCAGTCTTCATTTCCTCCCAAGGTTTAAATTACTCAAAGTTCTCATGATAAAAGTCACTCTCAACAAGAACACTCATCAAAGCTGTATTAAAAAACACCTATTCGGGATTTCCCAAGCATCCTCCACAATCATTTTTAAACTAAAACCAAATTCTAATAGAAGAAATGTTAAAGAAAGTTTTCCTGACCACTCTGAATGTTGCTCTGAATTAATTCTGCTTTGTTGACAACACTTGAGCTGTTCTCAGTAAACCTGCAGATTCCTCTACATGTCTGATGGCACCTGGTTAGGCACTAGAAGAGCACCCACAGCTTCATAACTTCTCTCCTAAGTGCTTCTAAAAGGAATAAAGAATGAAATGTAAATTCTTGCAAGTTCCTAAAGACCAGCACCATTAACAAAGGAAATGAAAACAAAAGAATAAAGGATAAAGGTTCTGCTGCTTGCGAAGTTTTTTCATAGATCTCTGGTACTTATCCCTTGAAGGGGACAAACAAGGTTTTAATCAAGGCTGTGTATCTAAAAGGCAAAAATACCCCCTGCATTTAAAATGACACTGTGGTTATTTCACATGTATGTCCCACTGACATGCCAAGGAGGGGCTCCTATTTGGAACCTCTTTAGTAGGGACTAGAAATATGCCAAGGAGGGACATCAGGTCCCTCGCTGTACCACCAAAAGGATGTATCACTAGGGTGATATTTCTGCTTTCAACATGCGCTACAACCCTTCCTGCTACCACCAATACATGACTCAACCTCCCAAGAAGCTTGAGAAGTACCATTTTAATTCTCTTTTTCCCCCACTTTTGAGTGGACCAGCTGCTTATGTCCATCCCTAACCCTACTTCACCCAACAGCAAAAGAGACAGTGATGCAACTTATTTCTCATTAATCTTTATTTGCTCTTTGAAGCCCTGTAAAAAGGAATGGTCCCAACGATGTTCATAGTTTTTCTGCATTAGGGTTTCTTCTCACATTCTACACACTGATGTTGAATGGGGGCTGGAACAGCCAAGCTCTTCACCCTTCTTTGTCCTGATCCATGTCCTGTCCTTCTTTGGCAACTTAAGAATGAGCAACAATCAGAAGGGAAGGATTCTGGCTAAGACAGACTTGTAATGCAAAAGAAGATATAGAGATCACACAGGAGTTTATGATGCTGAAGACATGGTGAGATCACCACATGTACAAGGAGTAAAGCACAGAGAGTTTCTTATTTCCTAACACAAAGATCAAAGATATGCAACTCAAGTTATGTACTACGTAATAGCTTAGCTAGAAGGACTCTGTAAATGCTCAAGAGTATGCTTATTTGGTGACAGTGACTTGAAAGCTAAATACATTAGGACTAATATACCTATCCAGTGATGGCTTCTCAGGAGACTTAATGAGTTAGCAAAGTCTACATCAAACACCTTGTCACAGCACACATGGTATTCCAGGAACTCAGATCATTCTCATGATCAGAAGAATTAGCTTCAAGTTTCTAAGCAGCATAGGAGAAGCTGAAAGTTGCCATCCAGTGGATGATGGCTGAGACTTTACCATCCTTGTCCTAGGAAGGGGAAGAGAGCCCTGTAAGGTCAGGCTCGGAGTATCTGCGCAGAAGATAAGAAAGACAGGAACAACCATGGCTCTAACCACCACAGTAGGCACTGCTACACATATCCTTTCTCAATGCTGGTGGGCAGTTAAGGTTGTGGCTCTTTGGATGTCCCTGGCAATCTGCTGTGCTTGGCAGTTCAGTTTAGCTTATGCTTTTGGCTGGTGTCAATAAACACGTTTTGCTTGGATAAGTACAGAGAGGGCTGGAACTGCTTCCCAGATCTGAAACCAAACTCCACAACTTCTCTGAGAATCACAGAACTGCATGGTTTGCATTTCCCTGAGCCTGATTAACCACCACTGTTTATCTCCTTCAACCAGGAGCCAAAACAGTTGCTAATTTAGGTTTCTAGCCCAAGACCTACCTAAGCAGGTGAAATTCTAAAGCTGTCTACGTAAGAAGAGAAACCTCTCAAATATTCAGGGGGTTGTCACTAGAACCCAACGAACCAGTGTAAAGGCATCCTTTAGCCCTCTCATTCTTGTCCCTATACCAAAACCTCTGTCAGCACTCCTGGGGAAGGGTAAGTTTCTAGCATTGTCACTGATTGTAAAGCAAACCCATAGTTCTAGAAAGGAAGCAGCTTCATCCCTGTAACCCTAAGCTTGCTTTTAACCTGAAAGATGAGGACACCAATTACTGTTGAGCCCCTAGGATAAAGGCCTTCTCAGAGGACAGGCAGACATTCTGCAGTCTTTAGCTTCACAAACACTGTCACGCACTACTGCCGATACTACTGTGATCTCTAGTGACCAAAGCCCAGTGTCTAAAGGACCAAGGCAAAAGCACAGCCTCCAGTGTTTTTAGAGCAATTACTAGGCCAAAAAACAGAAGTAGAAGGGAACATGGATGTGTACCTATGTTTGCATGTGAATAAGAAAAGAAATGCATACAAGGAACAATGGATATATGTACTCGGAAGCATGCATGCATCTGTATCAGAACAGAGTGGGCCAGGAAATTCTGGGCTGGTTTAAAGTGATTATTTTCATTTAAAGAACCTGGGGTTCACCAAGCAACAAGAACCACTGTTTGCAATCAGACAGATGTTATCTAAAGCATAACGGTCAGCTGTATACCCTCAAATGTAAGTAATTTAAAGGTTTGAACCTATTTCACTTAATCATCTATTTTGAGAAGTCTAGGGGATTCTTAATGAAGCTACTTCATTGGCACTGTACAACTACTGCTTGGAGGACCAGAGAGAGAAACCTTGTTTGTTGCAGTATTTTTCAGAGTCCTTCAGTACACATTGGCCACCTGGGGGAATGGCATTTAATTACAGAGTTCCACTCTTCTCTGGATTCTTGCTTGACCTTGTCAAAAAGTAATTGATGCTATGTGACCTGCAGACTCAAAAAGGGAATGTCACTACTTCTGTCCCCGCTTCTCCAAATGGCCTTGACATAGAGAGGTATATATGAACGAGTAAGAACACCACTGCAGGAACAACATGCAGCAGATCCTCCCAACTCTGTTAAAATGTGAGAACCAGCTCACATGCTGTACTTCTGGCCTTTAAACATTTCTCCAGGACTCTTATGCTTTCTAGATGAAGTTAGAATGACACAGATTTGACCAACAGATATACATGAAGGGAAATGAGTGAATCAAAAGCCACTAAATTTCAGAAGCAGCAATGTCAGAAGGAGGTTAATAAATGCTCATGTGTGCACACCAGTGCACATATGTGAGTATGATCCAGGATAAGACATTCTTACAGGTAGAATGGGAGGATGAGTATGATCCTTTCCTTCCTTCCCCTTCATTCTGCTGATGGCAGTGCTTTCCTTCCAGTTAGTTGCATGCAGTCCTAAATGCTAATGAAACTCTTCTTCATCATGCTGGGACAGACATAGCATCTGCCATATCTAAGAGCTCCAAAGCAGAGACAGTGAAAGCAATGAGCACTGTACAGAGAGATGTGAGTAGACAACAATTCAACCACTGACCAGCTGGAGAGGTAACAAGGCAGGAAAAGCAGCAAGTATTTCTGAAGACAACCTCATCTTTCCACTAAAACCAAAGTCTTTACAAGACACGTGGCTGACAAAACTTTGCTTCATCAGCTCAGACATGTCCCCTAGAGCTGTCACATGAAGAGACACTGCACTTTCATATAGTCTGTGATCATGAGCTGAAGAACAGACTTGAAGACACTTGGGAGGGAAAGACAGCATGATCATGCACATGTCCTGGATACTCTTCTGAGAAAATAAAGGAAAAAGACTATCAGCGCCTTGGGAATTGCAGGTGTTGGATCCTGAAAATTGCCTTTTCTGGTCTTCATTGCTTCCTGCCTCTGCCTGCATATAAAATCAGAACAGGAAAGGAATCTTTTACCATCAAGTCTTGATCTGATGACAGCTTTCTCCACTTGATGGTTGAAAGTGCATTTGAGTTTCAGGTTTTCTTTCATCTTGTTTGCAAACAGAGTGACGTTTCTGTCATTTCAGCCATTTGCCCTCATCAGCAAGATCGTGATGACAGTCATTTCCCAAAACTATGGGACTCAGAGAAAGGAGGGGAATGACAAATTCGGGAAGATGGCAGCATATGTAAAAGTTTATTCAATACAGAAACAAAGCATTACTGTGTTCAGGAAAGCTGCTAATCTTCCTAAAATATCCAGAAACAGGGAGCAGGAAGCTGCAAGCCACCATAAGGTCTTTTCTATATCACAGAACCAGCAGTTTCCAGATGGTTCTAACCTGTGCTTCATTACACAAAGGTAATGCACAATTATTATGTTGCCCTGTACTGATAGAACCACAGAGACGTATTAATAAGCCATTAATTAACTACTACCACTACAGATAACTAATAAAGATGTCCCTTAATTCAAGTTTCAGAAGACTGCTTTATCTAGCTGAAGGACAAGAATATAATTCCAGCTCCCATTTTTTGTCTGTATGAATGGGATTCATCAAATATGCTCAGAGCCAGAGAACAGTTCTGAGCAGTTTTCCAGTAGGGGGGAATGAGCCCTCACCATGCAGAAAAAGGACAATGATGCATTAGAGCATGACCTTAGGTGAAGCACTTAACCTCTTTGTGCCTCATTTCCCCCCAATCTGTGGAAATAGAAATGGCATTTACCTAACTAGCAGGGATACTGTGCAGCTTAATTCATTACTGTTTCACAGTGACTTTGAGAACCTCAGATAAAAGGTGCTAAGAATCAGCAGGGAGAGGAAAGACACACAGGGGCACTATACATAAGCTGGTGCAACAAGCTGTGTGAATTCAGACCGGCACTGCTTATGTGGATATTTATAATGAAGGGTATTTTTGTTGTTAGTGGGTTTGATTTGGTGGTGGCACTGTTTGGCTGTAGTGTGCTGTATTACCACTCCCAGGAAATTCTCTATTAATCCACAGGGCAGAGAACAACACTTGCTTTGGAACACCCTATTCCAGAGTCATGTCCAAATGATGATACAGAAAGACTGTCTCCAAGACAGTGATTAGACCTCAAACTTGGCCCTTCTGTCAGTACTCCTTTCTAGGGAGTTTACAAGTTGAGGATATGAAGTTTACACACCTGGCTATTAGGCTACCCAAAGCTCACGAAAGTCAATAAAATCAGTGGAAGGATTCTGTTTGGCTCAACAATCCTTGATTCAAGAACAAGGAACTGATGCAAAGCCTATATATTCTCCTGAGACACCACCATGAAGCAGCTAAAAGCTTTGATTTCCTAGCTTGCATTCAAATCTATGACACAGAAATGCAAAGCCATTGTACTCTTTACCAATCCCTAATGCCATGTAGCTTCCCAGCTTTTGTTTTAATCCCCAGTGCCTTGGCCAGCACTAGCTGTGGGAAAGCTGGCTGATACCTTCTTGAAGTACCACAGTTGCTAACTTGCCACATGTACATTAAAAGTACAAGTTATAATAGCTTCATTTACATATGATGTTAACTAGAGACAAAAACTACAGGAAGTTGTATCACGCACAGAAGCCCAGTTACCAAAACTCAACACGTCCCAGTGTTATAAACTTGAGTACATCATAGGCCTGATCCCATCCTTTACTGCTAAAACACTGGTCTAACTCCACTGATTCCAAAATAACATGCTTTTGTTCTATGCTTAACATCAGTCAGAAGAGAAAGCAAAGCGCCGTGTATGTTTAACTCCCCTCCCAAGACCTCTTTTTGCTTGTTGAAAACCTCCATGCTTGGGTGACAGAATGTTGTGTGAGTGGGTAGTAAGCAAGCAGCTCGTTACATTGCCCAAAATTCCAGCAGCAGTGTTTTGTAAATCCAGAGATAGGCAGAACAGTGTTTAAAACCATGCTGCCACCTTCCTTTATTTATCCAACAGGAATGGGAGGTCACATAAGGCATGCTAGTAAAAAGTTCTGCATAAGAGTACTGTCATATATGTCAGAAACAACTGAGGGTTATGACCTCCCTTTGAATAAACACATTTTATACCACAGATATATTTAGGTAAATAATGTTTGGCTGTAAAGTAATGAATAATTATATTAAAAGTAAATTTAATGCACCAAAGAAGCAAGAAAGAACTGCAATTGGAACATCTCATGACCTTGCTAGTTGTGCTTTAACAAAGTGTCCTAAAGGCAGTCACCATGCCAGTATCTGCACAAGTCTTACCATAAGCAATGTTGGGGCTTTGTTTTACTTCAAAATCAGTAGTTTCTAAAGCTGAGATCCAAACCCGGAGGTTTTTTCTTCCAGTCTTTGGCTGTTTGGGTTTTTTAAAGAGAAAATAATCTTTCCAATTTTTAAAAAGCTAAACCGACATGATTCTATGATTTTAAGTGCATACTAATGGCTTAGGAATCAAATAGATAAGCCTTAGGCTTATATTTTAAAGCCACATGATCTCAAAGCTCATTATAACTTGGTCCTTTGGATGAGCAACTTTTCAATATCCTGAACTTCTGCTTGTGCTTCTTTTCTGGATCTTTCCTGCTATGGCTGGAATCTCACAGAAGGACAAGATGGAAATCTTGTTATTTAGCTATTTAGTTTATTTAGCTTTGTCAATATAACTACCCCTAATAACTATTTATTTAGTTACTTAGTTTCCTTGCTTTTTTATTTGATAGGAGGACAAGGGAGATGCACTTGTGGAAAGTTAAAGATGTTTGCTTACCAGCTACAGACTCTGAAAATGTTTGCACTTCTGTGTGTCTTGAAGGGCCTGTGTAGTGAAAGCAGCCTTCCTAATTTGCATGTGAAGAGGACACGAAGCTAAGCAGCATCTCTGGCTGTGCATCGCAAAGTGCTCTCCTCTCTCTTCATGGGATTATGAAGTGCTCTCATAAACTGTCAGACTGACACCTGCAGCGAGCAGCACTTGGGAGCGTCCAAGCAGCAAGTGAGAGCACTTTACCGTTCCAGAAAGACAGGGAGGAAAGCGGGGGAGCTTTCCCTGAGAAACACATACTGAGACGGAGAGGTACAATTAAGAGTGGCTGGCACTGAAGGAGAATCTTTTCCATTTTAATTTCTGAAGTGCTGAGGAAGTATCGAGAGCACCTGTATTTGCATATCTGAAGCACAAGGGACTGCTTCCTTAGCAAGAAAAAGGGTGCCAGGGACTCCTGTGTGCCCTCTTGCTGCTCCTGCCGTAGCGTGCTGTCTAGCATTGCATTTTCAAATAGATTTCAATATTCAGCAGTAGGAGCTTTCATTGTAACCTTTGCAACCCTAATGATAAGGCAGAACTTCGTTTTCTTTTTTCCTCTATGCGTGAAGCAACTCTGCTATATTCTAGCTGCTTTCCAGATACTTGGAAAGACTCTTGGAAAGCTGCTTTCCAGATACTTGGAATGATCCCTGCCCTGGGGAGCTTTAAAGACTAAATTCAGAGGTTATCAGCAGAAGAATACACACAGGCCATTTATGTACAAACCAGTAAATCTCTCTGGAATTGATATGAGAAAAAGCAGATTTACACTCAAAACATACAGTGTGAAAGGGTATAAAGTTCAGTATCCTCACACAGCATCTTATGGTCACAAATAAAGAGGCAAAGGGGCTCATGGTGGGATCCACATTCCCCATAGTGTGTGAACAACTCTTCTGGTATGTTGTGGAATCATTGGCGTGAAGACAACCATTCCACATCTGCTGGCCAACAGGAATACATGAGAGAGTGTCTACAGCTCCCAGTGCTATATGACAGTTCAAATTCTTCTACGAAGGAAAAGCATTTAGGCCCCTAACACAGATCATTTATTCATTTTAGGAAGTGAGTCACTTCAGCTGCTTGAGAACAGACAAAGAACAGTGGAAAAGCAATAGAAGACGTGGTAGAAGTAATTGTCAAGCTCAGAAGTAGAAGACTAAGACTTATGTTCAGTTGTCATGAAAGATACCAAGGAAAGTTAGCATCACACGGTAAAAAACATCAGAAAGGAGTCAATCTCTGGGGAAAAGAGCAAGTCAAATAAGAAGAGTGACAATATCAATGCAGTTCAGTAGGGATGATTCAGACTGCATCTGAATGATTGTTCTGTTGAAATTTAGGTGAAAACACGACCGGTTTAGGAAAAGTAATAAAGTGAAGTGCAGAAAAAGCAGAAACTACAGAAAGATGAGAAAAAAATTTGGAAATATGCCTCTCCCAGTTTGTCAGACCAATTCATAGACACACATCTTCCCTCTTCCTACTAGAAGCCCACCTGTATTAGCTGGATTTTAGCCTAACATGAGAGGACATGAATCAGTGCGTGCCAGAGCATAAATGAGGACACACGTAAGAACAGAGGATCAAAGAACTGCATCTGTGCCCAAGTTCATGCATGTGAGAGTTGGTACAGGTACGCGTGCATAAGCAGTTGCAAGTGACACACACATGCTATTGCAAGTGCTTTACTTAGCAAATGAACTCCATAATATTCCCCCTGAGAATGGTCGTTCCCTGGTGTTTAACGAACGGTTGGTCATCTAATGGCCAGAGACAAAGCCAAGGAAGGTTAACACAGTGACAAAGCGGACATTAACTATGATAACAACTGTTTTCATGGAGGATCATTGCTCTTCTAAACCTTATTCAACATCGTAAGGCCAACAATCATTCCCTGCTTTTTCCTTGTCTTTCAAATAAAGTTAACATCATCTACCATGCAGCAGAGCAAACAGCATAGTCAAGATCTGAGGCCTTCAAGTTTCAATACTTTCTCTGTTTGAGTAAAAGTAGTATTGGGCTTCGGCTGGAAGATACACTATCATAAAAAGAGCCTCAATTAACCAGAATTCCACAAGCATCTTTTGTCCTGAAGTCAGCAAAGGGAGAGAATTGCCTCCACCAGGCAATACTTTTGACACAGATATTCATGAGGAGTTGATGTGACATCCACCAGCCTAAAGATGTATGCCTACAAAGCATTTGTTACTGTGGTACAGAAACCAGAGGCCAATATTCAATAGAACTGATCCACAACTGAAACTACAAAAAGAGTTAAACAGTGCCATTGCCTGCCATACATCAGACTAAGGCACTGCAGTTCATGCATCATCTCTGAGGTGCTGCAAAGAACACATTCAGAAAGGTGCAAAGAGTTTGGCTTATCACCTCATTCGGACAAACCATGCTTCAGACTGGCACTACCACCAGCTATAGAAACACAATGCTGGGACTAATGCATTGGTTTTCAGCTTTTTCTCCACGTGCAGATTCCTTCAAACTTTCCAGTGGGACTGTGGATCCCAGCAAAGTGAACAGACTTTCTGTCAAATGCTCATCTTATGCTATGTTTCATTTGCTTTGTAGAAATCACTGATGGGTCTGTGCAGGGGGGCTGTGTTTCAGGGTTACTGGGTACCATCCACTAAAACATTACTTTGCTTAGAAGACATGCAAAATACATTGCCACAAATAAAAGTTGTATAGCCTTTTTTCTTCCCCCAGCATCTCCCCATGCATAAGACAGGACTGACACTTGAAACTAGGTTCTGCTAGGGAATAAAAAAAAACCAAAACACTGTATGTTTCTTGCTTTGGAGGGTGCAGGAAAGACATCCAAACACAGAGACCATTAAAGATGGAAACCAACAGGTAAAAGCTACAGATGCTAATGAGGTGCCATCATAGAATCACTTCACAGTGTTCAGAAACCACAACAAAAGGGATGATTTTTCTTTAGCAGCAAAGATAAAGTATCATAAGCATTACCCTGCAAAGATTACAACCCAGCGTCTCAAGAAGATTCAAGAGCCCCAGCAACAATTAGGCCACTGAGGGCTCAAGAAGATAAGTCTAACTAAAATCCTCAATGCAAAGATCAGTGATCTAACAATGCTCGAACTTGTCAGCTCTGCCACATCATACTCCATCTACTGTGGAAGGGCCACCAGGGAAGTGGAATGGATGGAGGTTGCCCATAGATTTGTTTTACAGGGTTGTGGTAAGGCAAAGGAGAATGTACAGTATCATCCATACACTGCAAACGAAGCAATAAGTGAAACTTACAGAATCTAAATCTCAATTAGGCTTTGAAGTTTAAAAATGAAAAAGACTGAGATCAGATGGCTGAAACATTTGTATCCAACCCATATGATAAATGTGTTTAATAATAGTTGTACTTAAACTTTGCTATCTTCTTCTACTTTAAGATCTCTGAAGGCTTTGGAAGCTTTAGAAATAAAGCCTCATAATACCTCTGCAAGGTCAGCACTATTATTCTCATTTGTAAAAGTGAAATAACTTGGCCAAGGTCACATACAGAGAGCCAGTAGCAGAGCTGGGAATAAGACCTGTCTTTTTTGCCTCTTAGCTATGTATATTTAAGGTGATCTGCAAAGAAAAAAAAAATACTTGGGTATGTGCCTATTTTTTTCTTTTCCTTTTTATGATGAATAAAAAAGGCATAAAGATTTTTCTAAGAGTTCGTATAAACTGGCCTGAAGGACAGCAGTGGCACTTCCAACAGGAATGATGATACACATTTAATTTCCAAGCGCTTTCAAGTCTGCAGCAAAAAAAAGTGTTAAATTAAATGCTGGTTAATAAATAACAACAATAATGATGATAATCATCTGCTGTAGCACGAGCAGAATAACTCCCTATGTGAGCACTGCATTTGAGAAGAAAAGTAAGATGTCTCTGATACAATTACTCTTGCTCATTTATGGCTATGCCACAGTGGTATAATTATAATTATTCCACTATAGTTCTACCAGTTCATTTCCCTGTGTAAAATAAGCCCTAAGGGATTCTTTTCCTGTTTCCATTCAATAGCTGAAATTTATATTCTTTTCACCCTAGACATCTTCTGATGAGTGGAAAATTCAGAAAACTACTGCATTCCAGGAGACCTGGGGGCACGTCTACACAAAGCATTGAGTTGTTGTAACTCTGACTCTGTAGATCACCCGAGGATCTGCTTTTAAAACAGTGAGGAAGGATCTGCAACAGCACTGAGCTAGCTTTGTTTTAAACCACACTGAACTGAAATTAATGGGAAGCCATTGGAAGGCCTGGTTTTTTTGAGGGGGGGAACAAACAGGAGATCCTCAAAACCCCCAAAACCTTTCCTGTCTCCTCCAGTTGAGTGGACTGCATGAAGGACAGCAGCTCAAGCCATCAACCTCTCTAAAAAAACAGGGTTATATAGTCCTTGACATGCTGAATGTGCCTGTTCGGACTATAACTAAAACACCAACAACACACCACAAACTCAGCACTCTTCAATGCATTTTTTTTTTCTATACTAGATGAAAAGCCAATGCATGCCCACTTAAAGAGATGTCATATTTCATGTTAGAGACCTAAATTGAAGCACCAGTTTTAGCACTCAAGAAGAAAATCCTACCTTGTGAATCTGTCATGTCATTCACTGAACAGCCACCTTTTCACCCCAAAATTTTTACTTACTGGAGTATGTATGCACTTAAGTATGGAGTAAGATGGACTTACTGTCCATCATCAGTGCAGGAAACCTAACAGAGTTGTATGAAATACCTCTCTCCCTACTTTTAGCTCTTATTTCATGGATTATCTTCATCTAGTGTATCTGGCCTCAGGTCACTACCAAGAGATACAGCCACTAGGCTGCTCAGGTGATTAACTGCATTCTCATAGTGAACGAAGCCTGCTCGACTGTGGCTTTACTTTTATGCAAGAGAAAACTGAAACTGGTGGGAAAGCAGCTAAATAACAACTCTGGGAAAAAAAGTACAGCTTAGAACTTTGTAGTCATATGTTCAGACTTCAGCAGTCACATTTCTGCTATACAGCTCCGCATCTGTAATTGCACGCTGTGTCCTTTCCATGTGATTTGCAGAGCTTTGCATTGTTAATGCTCACCTGATAATAAAAAATGGCTACAAAATCCCCTGAGAAGCCTGATTACAGGAGCTTGCTAAGGCTGCTAGCAAAACACTTCCTATCCATTTCTGAGGCTAGACAGAGGCACATACAAGCTTTCTGAAATGAAGGCCTAAAAAAACCACTTGCTTGTTGAGCGTGTCAGTGTCATGCCAGGGATTTCCACTAGGTCACTGCATTTTAAGCACATAGTTAAGGCAGCAGGAATCAAAGGTAGTCCAAAAAGTTGACGTACTTGAAACACAAGCAAGAAAGGGCAAGGCACATCCAGTTTACAGGTGCTGCTTAGGAAAGATTTCTGGCACTATTAGTAGAAGTTGTATTGTAGAAGCTCTGGCACCAACACCATGACAGCACAATGCCCACAGACACCCTCCATAGCAGAAAGCTGTGTGAGCAGCCTGCCTTTGAAGGGCAAGATGCTCACTAGCTCTCAGTGCCACATACGTTCATACTGTTGCCAGAAGACACGTAGGGAGTGCAAACCCCTAGCAAGTGAATGGAATGGAAACGGGGTGTAAACTGGTGAGTGTATGAGGAAACTTGCTACTAGTGGAAAACACGGTTGCTAAATGCTGCTACCTGTACAGAGTACCTGTGCTACTGCTATTTGAGAAGCTAGTAACTGAATCACTCTTCCTCTATTATTAGCTAAATCTCCAGGAATGGAGGAAAAATACCAGACTTTTGAAGGTTATTACGTAAATATCTCTCTGAAAATAGCTGAGCCATTAACAATGCCTTGTTATTGTGATCAGCAGTACAGTGTTGTACTCTCAGGGTGCATCTTCCCAATCCATTGCATACAGCAGATCTAGCACTAAGAAATCAGCTCACTGAAAGTTTCAGGCCCTTTTCAGAAAGCTCATGCTACTGCTGCTGGAACCCACCACACATGCTGCAAAGCACTAGCATTACTTTACCAGGAGAAGGAAGAGGATCATCCATTCAACATGCATGAAGCACCAAGTGACCATTAGAGAGTAAAGACTTTCACCGTCATAACTAACATGCAGTGGATTTGAGCTACTGCTACTGACCAGGAACTAAACTCATATACTCTGTATCTGGCATCCATCCCTTTGCCAAGACAGAAATTCTTTCTCTCTGGGTCTTTCATCTCATCCAAAAAGCCTCTGGACTATAAAGATGATGGCATTACTAAACTAAAAGCAGCAGCATGTTGATTCCCAATTTACTGGCAGGGAGTCAGGTGATGAATGAGCAGGAACACAGAGAGAAACACCCTTATGATGGAGAGAACTCCCTGGAATGAGTTTGATCTGGATATCAAAGAAGGAGAGAGGGAAGATAAAAGAGGTCCAAGCAAAACACAGCCAGTGTGTTAACCAAGCTTCTTTTCTTACACCCCTAACGAGAGAAGTCTCTTAGGAGATGAACCAAAGATGACATTTAATGAATCAAACCATAGCATCTATCTTAACAAATCCATCTGAGCAGAAATAGTTTGCAAACCACCCCCTTAAAAGGAGCACTGAGGGAGGAAACAGCAACAACCCAGTTAATTTCAGGAAAAACCCAAAGTAAGAACCCAGATGCATAAGGTTTCCTTTGTTGTGTGCTCACTGCAGTTCCAAAGACTTCGAGCTCACCAGCAAATCTCAACACTGCTTTCTCTTTCCTATAAACACCTCCTTCAAAGATTCAGCTTTTCCCCAACATGGAAACATGATTACCCACCTCTACATCAGGTCTGACAACGTGCAGGTAATACTGAAGAACAGTTTCCTATGCAGCTTTGATCACAAAGCAAAATCACTGCCCCACACCATGTATGTTGCTCCTTTTAATCCTCCAGGGCCATCACTACTCCTCTGT
Organism: Coracopsis vasa; assembly: GCA_026283785.1. Lineage (NCBI taxonomy): Eukaryota > Metazoa > Chordata > Aves > Psittaciformes > Psittacidae > Coracopsis > Coracopsis vasa. Next base: position 101,542 of record JANHGB010062570.1, read on the forward strand.
TAGACCAGCAAGAAGATTGAGCTTTGCATGTGTGCAGGCTTTTATACACTGGGCACCATTCCCAGTGAAAACAACGGAGCTGCACTGTGTGCTACCTTGAAATCAACACACTCTCTTTGGTTCTGAGGTGGATATTCCAGTCTGGCAGCAAAGGAATGAAGTGCTATTACCTGTGACAGAGTTTCCCAAGGCAGAACAAGAGTCACGCAGAGATCCATCCCTTCAGTTAGAAACTTTGATTTCAGATGGCAGGAAAATGGAATTGTTTTACTCAGTACAAGTACTTTCTACCTAAAGCTGCTGCAATATTCATGCTCCCTCTGCTCCTGAACACCTTCCCTCAACCCTCTCCCTAGGGAAAAAGAGGTTGAGACAACCAGAGGTAGATAGGAAAAGCAGGTAAGCTGGTGAGGGGATACTTGTAACCAGCAAGAAAGGAAAGTGGTAGCTAAAGTCCACCAGAAAATAAGACATTAAAACGTTTTAATCTTGTCGCATCTGTAGACATGCATTTAATTTGCCAATTCATTTATTTTTAGTCTGTCCTAGAGAAAAGGAAACATTGTGAGAGAGGAAAGAAAGAAGTTTTTGCTTCTATAACTGTGAAGGCTTTCTAAATTTTGTACAGCGACTGCAATGTAGGCAAGATTCTGGCTCCATTGCCTTGAGGGCTGAATTCCTCATTAAACACACAGAGTCACAGTATAGACCTGCTCCCAGACATTTCCCCTTGCTTCATCCATTATTTGAAGGAATTGTTTCTGGTAGTGTCAGTGCAGCTATGTGTCTTACTCCAGTCAAATCTTGGCCACTGTGCTTGGACACCAAGTGAAGATGTTAAATATCCAGTAGCAGCAAAGAGTTATAATATAGAAACGGTTATTACCAATGTGGACAAAGGCTTAGCAAGACCCATTTCACTTGCTCAACTAAACTGTAAAATAAGTGGGAAAATATCAAACTAGAAAACAAACAAAAAACCCTGGAGATATTCAGGAAGCCAAGACAATGAGGTCTATACCCTATAGTAAATCTGCAGAATAATTTACCAAGAACACCAATGCTTAGGAAATATCAGACATGTCACTAAGGTGTTGATGTTTTTACCACCATAATACCCAGCCCTGCACAAACAACCATTGTCACAGCAACACTGGCTTGAAGCACCTTTTCCTTTCATATGTCATTTCCCACTCAGAGTATGCATTGCCCACCTTACTTCGGAGCTTGAAGTTTTCACACAAACCTTTTGTTTTCTTATCACTGTATACTGAGAAAGAAGCCTGATTTCAAGGAGCACAAGGGAGACCTGACACATTCACTTCTGTCTTCTCCTCTCCCCCTGTGGAAGTAGGTTTGTGTGGATGATTTTGCGCTACTTGAAGGTTTGCCTAAGGAAGACAACTTCTCAGCCAGCTAACTGAAGCTAGCACAAACAAGAAGGAGTAAGGCAGGAGATCCAGCCCAGCAGATAGCACGAGGTATCATGTGAAATCTGTTTTATGCTTACTGTCTGGGCAGAAACTCCATAGTGGATACAGGCATCCCCACAGACCCTTCAGCAGATGTACTGGCCTATTTTGCCCTTAGAAGCATGGAAGAGTGGAATCACAGCTATTGAACAGGCAGTTTGGGTTTATCCAGAGGTTACAGAATAAGAAAACTGAGTAGTTTTTCTTCTTTCTCATAATGGTCTGTGATTTAACCAACACAGTGTAACTGTGCAATATCTAAATTAAATTCTTATTGAAGACAACTTCACTTCAAGCTAGACTTCTCCTTCCGTCTTCTCTCTTCTAATTTCAGAGTAGATAGAATGAACACTGATGATCAATGCAGTTCAGATAAAGTTCAGCACAGAGGCAGTTCCATGCCAGGAACTAAAAGCAAGTCTGAAATGCCACCCGTGTAACACACACTTTGTCAGGAGATAGCCAAAAAGGCAGCCCTGGAGTTCAGTGTGCAGGCTATTCCCTCAGATAATGTAAATTCAAACTTGCTTGTCTATGATGTTGCACCTTTTGCCCTTTTCAGATTAAAGGCAGGATAATATTCCCCTTTTTCTTGCCCTTCTCCCTGTTTTCTATTTCCTAAAATGAACAAAACAAGAACTATCAAAAAATAATGGGGAAAAAAAGAAACAGAGCAAAACATGGTAGATTATATAGTTAGATAGGAGAAGGTATAGCAACAGAGGACAGCATCCACTTTTGCTCTTCAGTTTTACAGGAACCAGTGTAACAGCATCATTCACCTCTACACAAATCACTGCAATGTAAGCATTTTTATACCTACAGTTTCTATCAACCCTTCTTTTAGGAACAGCTCCTGAAAGTCCTTCGAGTTGTTGATTTCTCATTAGGGACATGCACAAAGCACTTGAAGCCAGTGTTTCATCCTGCTTCTTCCAGAGTGTAAACTAAGGTGTAGGAAACCTCAATTGACTAGACAGAGCCCATTGCAATCCTAGAAATGCTTCACATATGTTCCGATTATGATGGCTTTTTGCTATAAGACCAGGACAGCACAGTAGCAGGGTACGTTTTCATACATCACCCATTTAACACTTCAACACTGGTATTTTTATAGTCACTGAAAAAACTACAGGAGTAATTTGGAACATAGCCCAAAATATGAAGGATCTGGATTTAATATCCAGTAGTGACTCCCTGAGGCACAGGGTGGTTATATGGTGCAAATGAAGCATGGTAGAGAGATCTTGCTCCAAAGATCAGTGATGCTGGGACAACAGTGAACAAACAGCAGCACAGGGCAATCGTGAATCAAAGAAGAAAAACAGTATTTCTCTTTTGGAAGCCAAAAGGGATTCCATTCAGTCTTCCAGGGAAAGAGAAAAGACCACTCTGATGCTGCCTAAGGAAATCAAAGGCTGAACTTAGAAGAAAGTAAGGAAATCATTTTGATAATTGTTCAGGATTTGATGGAGGCATACCCAAAGCTCATTAGCTTCTCAAGCAGTGTGCATTCCAGGCCAAGCTTTGCTAGTGAACTATCCCACAGTAAATGAGGAATGCTTCAGGTATGCATCCTACACTGCTTTGTTCTGCAAGAAGCCCACCAGCTCCAAGCCCTGCTTCCCTGTTTTAGAAAACCTACAGTATATAAGGAAATACCACTTTGGTCAGTCATGATCAACAGACCTTTTCTATTTAGATCTCTTTTTTTCTTCTCCTTCCATTTGAGCTTTTTCTTTCTTTCTTTTAATATATGAAGGCAATATTTACAGCCCAGGCAGTGCTAAGATGCAGTGATTATGGCTGATTTTATCACAGCTGTATTACTCAGCTGCAAGGTGAAGCACTGTGCTAAAATGGATCATGAATCCCTGAAATTGACTATCCGTCACCTTTATAATCCTGATGGAAAGGCAGGTCAGATCAGGCTTGACAACTTCCCATGCAAAGGAGACTACAACGGTGATGTCTTCTTGCCTCAAGGCATTTATTTGTCTGGAGAAGAAGGTGATGCCTTAGGGAATCAGACTATAGAAAGAGGAGAAACCAACTACTCCTGCAGGAATCAGATGTAAACAGAGGAACCTAAATGCATGCACAGAAAGACAGCTAGAAGTAATGGATGAAAGGATAGTACAAACAGCGAAGAATCAGGACGGTAGCATGAAGACCTCCCCCTAGACTGGAGAACAGAGAGTGAGGAAAATGAAACAACACCTCCTCAGCGGCAATTTGTGGCAGGAGATGAAATCTACAAATGGGGAAAGCTTTCAAATGTCTGAAGAGGCCAGATACCTCCTTCAAATTCAGTGTCGGAGCCTTTCTCACAACGTCAGCTTCAAAAAGCATCTGCAAGTTTGAAGACCAAATTCATTGATGGCCATTGTTACACGTGGCATCTCAAATCCCACAGAATGATGGCAATGTCGAATCTCACAGCAGGTGTTTATTTGGAGACAACCAGCACAGTTGCTCAGAAAATCATTAACCTATCCCAGTGAATCTTCTTGACTGGCATATGGCCACGTGCAAGAGAGACTCCATAGGAGAAAAGATTAGTTAGCATGTGGTTGTTTCTAGTGAGATTGACGTGCTGCTTCCAGTAAACCCACAACAACCATCTTCTTAAGGCAAGACTTGTTCTGAAGTATAAAAACAAGTTGTCTCATTAATACACCTTCCAGGTTTGGATGTAACTCAGTACCACCACATACCAAGAAGAGTGCTTGTTCTTGGTTTCCATGTTCTATTCCAAGCATAGTTACTTACACATCAGGTGGCCTAGCCATAGTCAGCAACGTTACTTTATCTTATTCCTTCTTATGCAAAAAGAGGACAATATTATGTACTTCTCAGAGCTACTACACACTGGTTGTTAAAAGTGGGGTAGAATCTTTGAGATCCACAAATAAATAGTATTAAAGAAAGGGCAAAGACTACTTACATCTTGCTCATCTCACCTGTCCTTTCTTCCCCTTTCCACTAGTGCCTCTTCTGGGTAAGTCACATCCCAGCTAAACCTCTTAGTGAATGATTACATTAGAGATAGTGCTAATTACCAAATGTCATCTGTGTGGTACAATCTTATCAACACCCCACACTTCCTCCCCTGAGGTGAGGGGGCTTGATCCATTTCATAAAGGTATCCTAGTTATCTCCTCTAGCAAGGTCCATTCCCTCAGGCTTGAAGGTAGTTGTTTTCCCTTTTTTATTTTACCTCCATCCTAAGTATAGATTCAAATCTTTTCTGCTAGAACCTCTTGCAAGGAGGGTTCACCCCAGTAGCAGCCTGGTGGATATTATCCTTTGTGTATAAAAGGAGCCAGTCAGTTCCCAAGATGCTGTGTTTCAGATAAGGGCACTCATATGCTCTTCTCAACACACCATGCATCAAGCAGTATCATTCTATCACCTACCATATGGCAGAGGAACTCAATTACTGCCTTGCAGCTGTGAACACTGAGTTTTGAACATGGGGGGAAAGAAAGGAAGAACCAAAATAGGTTCAAGAATGCCTATAAATGCTTTGGTAAGGCAACTATGTCACAACTGTAGTATTACCTCAATTCCAGAACCTTCATCTGACCAAGCTCTGTCAATGTCACGTTCTTCTGCCCTGTAGCACTCCCTACTAGCCCAGTTTGGTGCTCACCCCACATTCCTAAGTAGCTGACATGCATTGCCAACATCTGACATACTGAAGGATTAATAACATAACATGGGGTAGGCATAGTGACCCTGCAGTTTTGGTTACAGCGCTGCTAGTTCCAAAGGTTTTAACAGGCTAATTCCATCTTGCACTATTATCCAGAAGGCAGTTTGCTCCCTTATTAGTAGATACTTGTTGTATTCTTTCTGGGAGTTTGGTTATTTCTGTGTTTGAAGGTTGTTAGTGGGGATTCTTTTAATATAATTTGTGTGCATATTACTGGCTGTCCCTGGAATTCATTTTGTTCCCAGCTAATGAAACCTCTGCGTCGCTAACAAAGCAGAAAATAAAGAGGGTAAATAGCACTCTCCAGAAACAATTTGTTTCCTGCTCTGTAAATTCTTGCTGAACGGCATCTCGGGGAATATTCACCCCAATAAGAGGAGAGAGAAGCAAAAGATGATTGAGAAGGAGGTGGACGAAGGGGCTGAAAATTCAGCCTGTTGATGTGGAAAGGAAATAATTATGATAGTCACACTGTAAGCAAATAGGTACCCAGACAGCTGCACCTCTGAAACTCCAGAAAACACTTGAGTGCAGGCAAGCCATTCCAGTGAGCAGAAACCACTGGTCTCAGAGAGATTTGAAGGGAAGATCAACTTTCTCACGTTTAACCCTTTGGAGCTATGGTAAGAGTCAGCTGCCCACGACAGGGTCCTGACTCAGAACACAGAACAGGACATAGGAAATTAATGAGTAATCCTGTTCTTCAAGAGCACAGTGACAAAAGGTAAGCGCAGACTATGTCCTGGGGCATTGTTGTCAGTGAGTGTGAAACAAGGAAGGTGAAACTTACAAAGAGGTAATGCTGGTTTTCCCTAGCAGGTGTGCTGCTACTACCTGCCAGAGAAAAGGAAAAGATGTTCTACAAAACGTAGATTCTTGCTCACATAGGAGAGCCATTATGTTCATTTTCATACATCCTAATATGAATCACAAGGCTGAAATTTTCCAAAAAATAGGATTGTCAAAGAGATTTTCAAGTTCATATTGAAGCTCCTAAATTAATGGCTTGCAATTGAAAAGAGCTGAGCTTCCAGCTGCTTCCACTGATTTTACTGTGGCATTCAGATCTTAAACTCTTTAATCCAAACAGAGCAGTAAAAACAGTATCATAGTGCAGGAAGGGAAATAAACTTGCACCTTTCCACCTGTATAGTCAAGTAATGTGCCATCTCTGTGTCTTACTGCTTGGGAACCAATACCAGAAATCAGTACATACTCTTCCTGGAAAAACAAACCAACCAGACTCAAATTCAGCCAGGGAGAAATGCATTGAAAGCCAGGACTTATTTCTAAGATGACTCGATTGTTAAAAGTAGCTAAGGGAATTACACATCCAAAACCCACAGGGCCCTAGGTCCTTTAGCCACCTTTAAAAATGCATGCATAGTGCTCCACGCATGAACATACATTTGCACTATCACTCACTGCATTACTGGACCAGCCCTTGTACGGAAGATTAAATATAAACTGTTCTACTGTTAAGCCATATTTATTGAGCTTTAACCACTATGTAATTTATACATCTCTTCTTGCAGAGTTGAAAAAATTCCATCAAAAATAATAGTGGCAACAATTGGTATGTTTTTAACCTGCAATAAGAAACTTGCTATATCTAGAAAGAGCTCTTTAGAAGTAATGCAAGGTATTAAATGAGCTGCTAGAAGACCATATAGGTTGGGCTTGTAAAGTAAAAGAGAATGCAGCAACCAGAGAAATCCTGGCAAAGCAGCAGCACCATCTCAAGAGAGGATTGCTGCAGCTGCACTAGTTATTTACATGAAGTCAATTCCAAGTGATTATTAAGAACATGAGGTTTATCGTGTAATATAAAAGGCCAGTTCATTATGTCCGTACAGGCTACAGCTTAAATGGCAAATCTCAATAATTCATTTTTTTTAACAGCAGTTTGGGATTTAATCGCTGCACAATAACTGCTTTAATTCTGAATTAATTTCTTAATGGAAATGTAATTGTCTTGGGCTTCATCTAAGGGGCCAAAATCTGCACTCACCGGCATAAATCCAGTGGAACTTCATGCAAGAGTGTGGGATGACTTCAACATAAAGAAACTGGAAGTCAACAAGCAGCTGAGTTTTACACTGGTACCCCAGAAAACAGTATGGCTCAACCTTCATTTGCACTTTTTCACTTTCAGTTCTAAATGACCCTTGTTTGCCTGAGTAAAGTCCGTACAAGTACTAAACACAGAAGCAGTATCACCTCTATTGACTGCTGTTACTATAATAATTCATTTGTAAGACATAGTTCATTCCAAAAGGCTGCAAGCATTAAAATGTAAAGTAAACTTTAGGGAAAACCTTCATTTAATGCCAAAATGCTTTCAGGTCTGAAGAAATCAGCTTATGTAGATGAAGGATCTAAAAAGGCAGGCAACAATTAGCCACATTTCCATTTGGCTAAGACATACAAGCTGACAACCCCAAGTACTATAACAAGCCCTGCATGAACAATTCAAGGAAAATGGCTTCAGAAGGTATTCACAAGAACTCAGATACTAGGTATCCAGGCACGCAACCTAGAAATCCTTAAGATAGAACTGAAATCACTAAGAACAAAAAAGTTATCACTGTTATGGTCATCTTATAATATGGAAGAAAACAGTGATCAAAAAATTGATGCTGTAGGAAGAATGCCCAGATAGCATGAACAGGGACTAATGAAACTTTAGAACTTCCAGCGGTCCACTCCAGTTGATGAACTCTTACTGGCAAGAACACAAGAAGCAGCAAGACAATGAATCACCCGGAGTAATCAGCAACCAGAAGTCAATGACAAGACTGCAAGTCATGCAGAATATTTGAGTTTAGTGAGTATCAGAGGCTGAATTCTAACCCTCAAAGTCCTGCAGCTGAGGGAGGTCTTGGAAGCTTATCTCTTTCAAGGCCATACCAAGGAAGGAGAGTGTGGCAGCAACAGCTCTCACAGTCCTAGCAGGCTGGGTAACTTGCAAATTCAACATATAACAGTAAATAAACCCAATAAAGAATACACAAATACAGCCCACAGTACCCTTAATTTGAAGTAAGACATGCCATCTACCATTGCATACCAACACCTTTCCCCTTTTGCAAGCAGGCAGAGAGAAGAGACAATTTTGAAGCCTGCATGTCAAGCATTTTTCTACCAGTATCACAGCAACTGCGTGTGAATTTTCCATCTATTTTACATCTCTTCGCACCATCAGTGACACAGAAACACTGACAGCCCTCTAATGCTTGGTTTAGTATTTAGCACATGAGAAGAGCATTCACAGACTGCATCCTGCTAAAACATACAACTGCTTACCTTGAGGACCTCCTCTACAAGTACTGTCTTGACACAACCTTGCAGACATCTCATACAAAAACTGTGTGGTGCTATGGACTCTCATGGCACAGGGTGCACTGCAATAGAAGTCTATTTTAAATAAATCCAGCAACACGCATTTAGCTCTATTTTCTCTTCAAGTCTATACACAGTGCTCATGCTCTTCCCATAAATACAAAGGTTACCGATCACTGAAAACATGTCGATAGACTCAAGACATCAATGCTCATTTGTGGGATGGGGATGGTTAGTAGGAAGTGAACCAAGCAGAAGTAACTCTCCTCATTTAAAACAATATACAGACAAAAGAAGTGTTTATAAAAGCCTTTTTTCTTGCTTTTCACTTTTTGACTCAAGAAAACACCTTGTTTTGAAGCATATTACTCATACATGAATACATTAGCAATACCTTTCTTTGCATCTTGGTAACCCAAGGCATATACAAGCAAATATATACTCACTACCTTCTCTGTGAAGGAAGAAAACCAAAAAGGACTATTCTACCTCTAGTGACAGAAAGGCCTCAGTACAAAATGTATATGATGTGGGTAGATCAGTAAGCATCAGAAGTTGAGATAGGAGTCTCTGGCTCTTTGCATACCTAAAAATGACAGTCTTTCAGGTCAGTGAACTGACCCTCCTTATAGATAAAGGTTAAGATGAAATTTAGCAGATCAACCATCAAAACTGTCAGAGATAAAGGAAAAACCTGCCAGAACAGTTTTGATTCCATTTTTCATCAAAATGAGACTTCTCTATGGAATTTGCCAACTTCAGTGAAATGTTTGATACCTAACACAGTGTTTCATTGTGATAACTTCAGAACATTTTGTTTAGATCCATTCTTTTGATTTTCATGTCATGTTAATATTTCATTTACACTATTCCTATCGGCTCTAAGTGGATTATTCTTTACTTACTAGTTTAATGCAATAAAAAAGTCAAAGAAAACAAAACAAAACTGTGAACATGTAAGTAAAAAAGTAAATTCAATTGCTCCTAATGAAAAAGGCTTCACGAAAGGAGTGCTGACCTGCTTTGAAGGAACTAGAGATAACCTCACTTGGAGTACTGTGTACAGTTCTGGTGTCCTCAACATAAAAAGGGCATGGAACTGTTGGAACAAGTCCAGAGGAG
>JANHGB010062572.1:0-17515 GCA_026283785.1 Coracopsis vasa
GAACCCCTATAGCCCCCCTTCAGATACTGGAAGGCTGCTATGAGGTCTCCGTGCAGCCTTCTTTTCTCCAGGCTGAACAGCCCCAACTTTCTCAGCCTGTCTTCATATGGGAGGTGCTCCAGCTTCCTGATCATCCTCGTGGCCCTCCTCTGGACTTGCTCCAACAGCTCCATGACCTTCTTATGTTGAGGACACCAGAACTGCCCATTCAGTCTATATAATGATTTCTCACATTTGTACTCATACATCAGCTGCAAATGCAGATCCACACATACAGCTCTGCAGATGAGGATCTCTGGTACTTAGTTAAGTTTTAACTTAAATTGAAAACCCTATCAAACAGCCTAATCTATAAGCTTTAGAACAAACCATAAAATAAGAAAGTGGAGAAGGACTCTTGAACTACTTGTCCTTGAATAATGCATATAATACTACTGAATACAGTTGTCACACCTTCCCCGAAAAAAATATCCTGGGATAATCCAACAAAAGAAGAGAAAAAAAATTCTCTAATAGATGAATTATTTTAGACCTGGAAAAATGCTACTGAGTTAGATTTTATTCCTCCATTAAAAATGATATGGAGAAAAAGTTTATAGGTGATGAGCAACTGATATACCTTGAAAGAAGTGGAAAAGGTTTTGGGCAGAGAGCTTTATGCGACTGAAAGCTAATCCTTCATTTTTTTGGTCAAAAATTTCCATTAATATAGTCAGTATTATCTCTGCCTACAAGCTTTGTTTCTCATATCTTGAGATAACAGGTTTACTAGAACAGAATAGAACAAATTAATTTAGTTGGAAGAGACCTACAGTAATAATTTAGTTCAACTGCCTGACCAATTCAAGGCTGACCAAAAGTTAAAGCAAATTATTAAGGGCATTGTCCAAATGCATCTTAAACACTGACTGGCTTGAGGCATTGACCACTTCTCTAGGAAGCATATTCCAGTGTTTGATCACCCTCTCAGTAAAGAAATGCTTCCTAATGTCCAGTCTAAACCTTCCCTTGCACAACTTTGAACCATTCCCACACCTCCCACCACTGGATCCCAGGGAGAAGAGATCTGCACCTCCCTCTCCACTTCCCCTCTTCAGGAATCTGTAGAAAGCAATGAGGTCACCCCTCAGTCTCCTTTCCTCCAAGCCAGACAAACTCAAAGTCCTTAGCTGCTCCTCATAGGACATGACTTCCAGCTCTTTCACCAGCTTTGGTGCCCTCCTCTGGATCCATTCAAGTACCTTACTGTTACTCTATTTGAATCCACCACCAAAAATTAGGGTCTTTTGTGTTGGTTCTGGCAGAAGTTGTTGAAGATTGCAATTGTAATCATACTGCTTATTCCGTGTATTTAGAATCATTTACTGAGATTGTACTTGTGCTTTCCCTTACTTTGTAGCAATCATATTGCAAGACAGCGTTTGCCTGATCCCAAAGCCTTTGTCTGTTAGCATTCTACTCAGAGATTCCTCTCTTAGCTTTTCTCAGCTTTATATTACCTGACTTTTAATCTGGCTACATCTGCTCCCTTGCTACTATTACTGGTCATTTTGGTCTGCCTGTCTCTCACACACATAGATGACAGATAGCTGCAGTCAAACTCATCTTGTAGACCTGGATTTTTATTTTGATATCAAATCCATAGGAAAGCTATTGGACAACATCCATTGCCTGGGTTTGCAGACAGTCTATTTCATGGACAGCTGTTTTCCATTGTTTCAGCAGCCAGTAACAAACAAGATATTTTAATGTCCCTAGCAGACAGTTTGCCATCGTGTCCAAATTTAAACATTGTATTATGATGATTCAACCCCTACCACAATGAAATCAGTAATGGTATAATGTTCAATCATGTATATATTAATTTTCCTCCATAAATATCTGAGGTGAATATCATTAGTCTTACTTTACAAAGGGAATAACTGATGCATAGAGAAGCAAGTTGTTAAAAATCATGCAGCTCCTAGTGGCAAAGCGAGGATGGATTCAGGTCTCCTGGGAAACCACTCACTGCTTGCTCCATAAAGTCCCACTACTAATTTTATTTATATACAGCAACAGCAACATTTTTAAAGTAAAAATGAATTCTTCTTTTGAGGTGCCTCTGTAAGAGTACAATATTTCTGAAAATTCTCTATGTCAATCATAAAATAATTCATAAATAGAAAGCTGGACCCATGTCAGTTCAACTGTAAGAAATTCCTGATCAAATCAAAACCAGAGGAATAGAAGAAGAATCTATCATTCAGAAACAGATGTTCTGGTACTCTACTGAATTCTTAATATTTCCAAGAAACTGTCTGGCAACACAGGTGCAAGTCCATGAGCACACGCTGATGTACATTTATGCATATACATACTTATCCAGTTAACAGATCTGAATTCAACTTTATGATCTTCCTTCAAGACAGTTGCCTGGTACATAATCAGCAAAGATCTGAATAAAATCTCAACCAAAATAACCATTGCTGGATCCAAAACAGGTGAACTAACATGTTATAAAGTAGCTTTACAGACACTATACTGTATGTCTACAAAGCGGGAGTTTACCTCTGACAGCGTAGCCGTCTTTTACAGATGCTGGAAATGGCGGTAGATTATCTTTTGCGTATACATCTTGTGCAAGGACCCGGCCCATCCCATCTAGAAAAGACAAAAAAAGAGAACAGACCACGCTCCATATCATTATGGCTAGAGAAAGAGAAAAGAAACCTGTGAAAAGCAGTGAGTTCTGATGGATGAAATGTATGTGTACGGGACATGAATAGATCTCTTGGGGTTTTGATTTCTGCCTCTACATAAATGAAAAAAGAATGGAGTCTGAAACCACTGATGGAAGATTTCTTCAGTAAGTCTGTATATAGTGAAACTGTTGACAGTAGGTCTGAATGCCAAGTATCCACACTCAGAAATAACAGCTCTGGATGCCTTTTTCTGTCTCAGGATGAGACAGAAAAATAAGTATTTGTTTCTTCAAGACAAGTTTTTCTTCTGAGATCTCTTAAAAATACATACTGTCCTGTATTTCAATTAAAAAAAAGTTAGTATTTTTTTAAAAAAAACTTTAAAAATAACATTTCAAAAGTTAATTTTGTGTGCAAAAGGTGAGAGGTGATGGATTGAGCCCAGAGGACTCAATATAAACAGTAATGACGGATAAGTTTCCATAAATTAACAAAGAAGTTTTGCAATACATTAGCTTTGCCCAATTGCTAGGAGCATTTCTGCTTAATGGAGGGTGAGTGCATTTAAGTGTGAGGATTATTTATGTAAATTTACAGTTATAGTTCTAAATATTTTAACATACACTTTTCCTTCACTTAGCAGCTATGACTGATGAGCTGTAATTTGGCTCAGCCTCCCTGTAGAGACTGATAGGAATTACTTTACCCTCAGTCAAGTGTGCACTACTTGTTTGCTTTTATGGCACCAGCAAGAGGGTTTTTTTTATAGTATGATGTGGAGCAGAGTGGAAAATAAATATCGCATCCCTTCATACAGTGGGTGAGTGAGAAAGAATATTTATTATATGTATGATTAGATGGACTAGGAAGGGGCACAAAGGTCAGAACTAATGAGATTGGCTTGATTCCAGTATAGTATGTCGATGTGGAGAAGGAAACCTTATTGCTTAATAGAGGCCACAGCTCTTAGGAGGGTATTGTGGTACAGGAAGGCAATATGCAGCTGAAAATATGAAGGAATGAGAGACGGCATGAATATTTCTCCCAGGAGAATTTGCGTGGACATGTACCTTATAGATTATGATCTTTCAGACACGCCAAAATAGAAAGACATAAATAAAGTATGTTTCTTGTTTTACAGTTAGGGAACTTGATATGGTTCTGGATTTGCTGGGAAGGCAAAAGTCCTAACATTGCACACTAAATGGACAACTTGATTCAAAAGTGTTCAGCTCCAGTAAAGTGGTATTGTAAATGGAAGTTATATTTTACTTATTACAAAAAGTGATTTAGTAATTAATTATAATAACTATAACATCATTATGCTCACATCCATGTGTATCATCTTTCAGCATGAGGAGACTCACTGAATTTTTGAAACAGGCATTGCTATGAAAATGCTGATAGCATCTGTTAAAGCAACTAGAAAAGCATCTTTGTGATGGCTATTAGTCGGTGCATCACTGTATATCACTGTCAATGATAAACAATATAGAAGTTACTAGAAAGCTCACAAAAGCTTGTACACTTGCACTGAAAAAAAGAATGCACAGGCGTTTAAATTACAGCATAGAAAAGGCAGCTACCAAAGGCCTAGTAAAACCACCCTCTGTTCATAGATGCACAAAATCTCACACAAAAGTGATGTTTCTAATTTTAGCAGGCATGTTATGTCTTCATTTTACTTCTTGTCTGCATGCAAAATCACACCAATTAAAGCAAAGTTGAACATTATGTTCCTGGCATTCTGCCATGCAAGATTTGAAGGGAATAAATGGCCAGCTAGTAGCGGGAATGAATTTTATTAAGGGGAGAAAAATGTAAGAATTATTTGCTAAAGCCGTAGGCATTTAAAATGAAGCAAGTCAGCAGCTAAAGGACAATCTGAAGTACCTCTGTACTCTCCTTTATTTGGACAATTACTGTTTTACCTTATTTTGATTAACTGTAATTAGAAATAGATGCTTTGAAATACTTTAATGTCATCAAACTGTCCCTTGTGATGCTCATAGCTTTCCGATTCTGATGCAAAATGGAGAATTACATTAAAACAACTTTTTAAATTTAGGTATTTTCTAAAGCTTATCTGGTGAAACTGGTACAGTCCTGTGAAGAATTCTCATTTCTCAGGGTATTGGTACTGTGATAAAGCAGTGAGACAGACTGTACTAGAGGTGATGGATTTGCTCCCATTTTATAAATATTGCCCTCGTAGCACTTCAGTGTGATACAAAATGTCAATGTTATCAAAATAATCAGCTAGTTCAAAATGAATAGCCAGTGTAAAAAGTGCCCAAATTCTGCCAGGTCTCCTGGACTAAATCAGCAAAACTGCTCCATTCTGAGGTAAACCATGAAGTGTGGATTGCCTCTGCTTTGTACTTTTAGTATCAATTAAACTTCTGTCTCTTCTTAATTTCAGAAGAATAATCATTATCATGCTGTCTAAAAAATTAATCTTATATACCCATGGAGCAATGTTCAGGTAACTGAATTCAGATGGAATAAAAGGCTAACTGGGGGCTTTACACCAGATATTGATCATGGCAAGTGGGAAAAATGCTTCAGATGCCTTTGTTTTACGGCACTTTTGTAAAATATTTTAGGACAATCCATCTTTTTAATTTTTCCTTAATATGGAAGAAGCTAAATGAGCTGTACAGGCACTGAGCAATACTCTTACCAATGTGAAAGTCATGTTTCAAAAAAATATCTTTATTCATCCTCCTCCTTTGCTAGGAAAAAATATATTTGAGAGACTACAGCATGCTTTGACTTAATCAAGAATAAACTCAGGAGTCAACTGGCTACTCATACAGAGTAACATTCAACAGCTTTATTTATGAGGATGAATACTATGTAGTATGTTTAGTAATGCAAATAAATCAGGTTAAAATTAATTAGGTAATTTGTTAATAAAAGAAATCACAATGCTAGAACTTTAAATATTTCACTTTCCCTACAGAGAAACTGTGCTCCTGAAAGATAAATTTAAGGACCCTGATGTTAGTTCAAGACACAAAATCACAAAAAAATCCAAACAGAACACAATAATGCTTTTCTGAGTAGAGCTAGCTGGGATTCAGACCTCCAAGACTATATTTTGATTATCTCCTAAAATTACAGGTGTATTAACTGAAAAATAAATGAATACATAACTAAAGAAAAGCTGGTTCTTAATTCATAAGATTGTATTCTTCAAAATGAACATTTTTTTTGCAAACTAATGTACATGTGCACACACACATATATACATATATAATGTCTTTTTTTCTTTGATCATTAATCTCAGATTGGAAAGGGGGTTTAGTGAGAATCTCCCACTGTAAGATATTTGATCATTAATCTCAGATTGGAAAGGGGGTTTAGTGAGAATCTCCCACTGTAAGAGAACAGAATAAACAATCCCAGTGCAACTTGGAGCTACGTTGCATCTACAGAAGTCCAGCATTAACCACTGAGGCAAATTGTGGTTTCTATGATTAGCTTTGTTGCATATAACACAGACTGGAAGAAAATTCATCTATATATTTAATTACAGCTCCATTACAGATTCCTTCAGGGAGCAGCACTGAGGTCAATCAACATTCTCCTGACTTTGAAAGGAGACTTCTGCTCCTGTTACTGGCATTATCTAAAGCAAATTTTCCTGGAGAAGGTAGTGTCTCAAACACCTCAGACAACATTAACAAAAGAGCAACTACTTAAGAAGGTTGTAAAATAAGGAAATAACCACCCTAATCCTCATGAAAATCCTACTTAAAATACCTCTGTAGTTGATGATTTCTGTTCCAAGCACTGGAGTCATCTCCAGAACTGTGATGAAGGCCTTGTCCATAGATGTCAATGGGAATGGAGACATGCGGTGTCTTCTTGCTACCTTGGTAATGTCAACAGCACTGTGACCTGCAACGAGAGAGCAGCAAGTTAATGTGTGCTACAGTGCGTAGATGAACACAGTGATGTTCATTTAAACCACTTTACTGAAATAAATGCGGCACTTTAGGGAAAATTAAATCAGTTAGCTACCACCTCTGAGTATCACCGACACATGCTTGTCTCTCTATGTGAGAGATTGTTAATGAATTTATTTTTTGCTGTTAACACAGTAACTGTCTTTCAGAGGTAGAAGCAGAGACAAATAAAACTGCCCACTTCCAGTCCCAAGAAAGATGCTGGAAAAAATGACTCGAACAATTTCTTTGCATGTATTTAGAAGATAACATGATGGTAAAAGCAGGCACCGCGAATTTGTCTAACACATATTATTTCTGACGTCATTCCTTTTCTTAATGTAGCAGTCGGCATACTAAGAGAGAAACAGCTGATGAGATATATTTTAAATAGATTAAGATTTTTCATATTCTTAAACATGACTTTCTCATAAGCAGACAAGGGAGAAATGATCCAAATTAAATTATTGTAAGATAAAAGTGTAACTAGTGGAAAAAGTACATTTCTGGATCTAACAGTAGGGATGTCCTTCTAAGCGTACATTTTCCACTATTACACCTGTAATTTGTTAGCAATGTCACAAAAATAAGGAAAAGGAAAGCATTTGTGAGACACAGTTAAACTTCTCTACCTTTCTCTGCATAGAGAAAGAAACCGTGCTTAGAAGCACTGTAATTCCTGCAAGTCCAGCAGATTCCACACGATATATGTTAGAAACTTTATCCTGACTGCATAAATTAAGACACTATTTTCTTAAAATAAAAGATGATAGAAAAAATGAAGGAAGATTCTTGGAAAACATGCTTCAGCAGTGAAAGCTGGGGGAACTTTGTGGCAGCAAACAGCCTTTATACTACAGCCATTAGGTGCTTTTATGTTTATGTTTTCCTGCTACCTAAACCTCACTGTTAGCTACTTCAGAGGCTAACATTTCACTTCTTTAACCCGTAAAACATGGCTGAATCCAGAGGCTTTGAATGCTTTGAGTAGTGCCCAGAGTACTACCTTCAGGTTTGGAATGCTGAGCCATGTCATTTGCTTAAGTCAAAGGCTCTGTTAAAATGTACTGACACATGTGCTCTTCAACACTTTTCTTTGACAATGGATAAAATCCCCTTATCTCTGACAACTTTGCTCCAACACCAAAAATAACACCCATTATTTCTACAAGAGAAACCAAGAAAATACACACTCAAAAATAGAGTCCTGTCAGGTTTAATACTAGCATAAATAACCTTAACAAAGAAAGCAAGAGAGATGCAGGTGCAATTAATAATCCTTCTCTCTCCCTATTTCTTCCTACAAATGCTAACTCCTGTTTTAGAGGTATAATATATTTAAACAGACGTGAAGACAAACAAATAATATTTTTTTAAATTCTAAAATTACTAAGTGGTATTTTTTAATTACAAGTAAATGACATTAAACAACTCCTCAGACCTTCCCAATTTATCTTTCACTAATGTGAAATGTCAGATGACTCTAAATATAACTACTTACATTTAGCAGCATTTTGTATGACAAAATAATCCTTTAGCTTTGAAGCAGCAAAGTCAATTGGTTGCATAATGTAGAAAATTCCTGACAGCCTTCTCTCATCACTAAAACAACTTCTTATTCCTGTTCTTTTATATATATACACACACATATGGTGGATCAAACTTTAGACTAGGAAAGATTCCCATAAAACAAAGGAAAGAAATTGTGCAAATTAAAGAACAGGTAATTTTAATCAAATCTGAATTCTTCACTTTTGCATTTTTTTGTTTGTTTTTATGTAATACAACATTCAGTTTCATGGTCAAGTATGAAAATAAAAATCATACATATATTCAACCTGAGAATTTCCATTTTCATTGTCTTTGAATGTTGATTCTTTTTTGCCCATAAGGCTTGCACACACGTGATCATTTACAATACATCGTCACAAATAACACAGACCTTCATGTCATTAGTTGAGTAACTTGGAAGAAGAAATAAAAATCAACTATCCATCAATATATGAACGCTATGAGCTAATTACACTGTTATTTTCTCTTTGAACTGAATTTCAT
This sequence comes from Coracopsis vasa, assembly GCA_026283785.1. Lineage (NCBI taxonomy): Eukaryota > Metazoa > Chordata > Aves > Psittaciformes > Psittacidae > Coracopsis > Coracopsis vasa. The sequence goes on from JANHGB010062572.1 coordinate 8,693, forward strand.
TGTCTTAAGTAATGAAATTTCTTCTGCAAACCCACTTAACATCCCAACCATATCCTTCTCATCTGATTGTCATTTGCTGTTCTAGGATCCCTCTTAGTTTCTCAATAGAGCTATGGGTTTCAGTACTTACTTGCTCTAAGGATGTTCTCCTTGCTGCTGCACCTGGACTGGACCTGCAGAGAGAGAAGAGAGTCTATAAGCTACAGAAGTTAACAAGAATGCAAAATACAAAGATATAATGGGCAAGCTCCTGGGATCTAAGACAGAGGCTATACATATTTTCAGCAATATTCTCACACATTCTGCATAAGACAAGTATATTTAAGCAGAAGAGTAGTAGCTGATGGTCAGAATCTGATATAGCAATTTGATTCCACTCCTTCTCCCCTCCCATAAGAAATGATGGCCTAAGGTTGATAATAGAGTAAAATCAAAGAACATGGTGGTCCAAGTTATATGTTAAGCTCGAGTTTTAAACAAAAAAAATCCACATTTTCTTATACAATTGTAATTACAGTAACTCTGTATCTAGGTCTTGTTTTATGATTAGACAAAATACTAACATATTATCATGACCTGCTTTAAAATTTCATTATTGATAATTTCAGATATTATAGAAAGAGTTTAAAATATTCAATTGAGATTGTGTTGATTCTGAAGACATTTAATAAATCTTCTTCACAATTGTGTAAGCAACTCACAACTGTATTAACAGCTCCTGGCTGCAGCCAGGCGTATTTACACAGTTGCTTCTGTTTTGTTAAGCTAAATGCTATGTTCAATATGAATTTTACAGTGCAATTCGACTTTAAAAAGTAACTGTGTGAGAATGACAACAGGTGTCTCAACAAATCCTCTTCCTAGATGCTTAGCTGCCACTGTGCTATTCAAGATATACAAGTCTGACTCTAGGGAAATTGGAGGATTCACATTGGTCTAATATTCTAGTAACACTGGATATTTAGAGTTCCATCTGTTTACCATGCAGATTTAAAAAAAATAATTGTTTTTTTTAAGTGTCAGCCCTGTAAACAGGACACATCTTGAAGTTTATCTATATTGAAGCATCAGCTCTTGTTAATTCTTCTCAGGTTTGGAAAGAGAGCACACTGTATAAGAACACCGAAGTTGCAAGTTTTTAGATGAAATAATTTGAACAGGAGTCTATCTTCTGGCAGGTCAGCTGAATAAACAGGTAAAGTTTGAATAAAAAGCTTTTCGTCTGGACAATATCCCAGCTAAAGTAAAATTCACAGGAAGACAATCCTCTCAGAGGGTATGAACAGAATCCTTCCCTTTTGTACCTTATTGGCAAACGTATTGCTAAATTTTAATAAAGCAAAACTGTAGACACGTGGTGAAAGAAGTGAAATAGCACAGGTCATGCTGAGGGTATAATTTCCCTGCACAACAGTTGCCTCTGTTGAAGAAGCGAAGGAGTGAATCCAGATTATCTTCCAGACTAGTTTCAATTTGCAGAAAAATTGCCTAGAAATTCAATTTGTACGATCTAACAACTGATGAAGAATGGTACACAATCAACCCCCAAAAGTCTTCAGAAAGGAACAACCATTTAAAGCTGAAACTGACTGTGGCCCGGCTTCTAAACCTCTTTCTTCTGTTCCACAGCAGCTTGCCCCAAATGTATATTCACATAAAAAAATTGGATTCTACAGTGCAACACAGTCTACTTATTGTAATGGAATAACTTATGGAAAGTAATGTTGCAACTTAGAGTGGGTTATGGTGTCCTTCCCTGAAGAAAATTGTTGTTTAAAAAAAACCAAACAAAAAACCCCCAAACCCTCCCTCCTTCCCACCAAAAACATTATACAAGAAAATTGCAAACAAAATATTAATGATGCCCAAATTTGGCCCAGAGTTGTTTTACCAGATTTCAAAGGCATGACATGATCTCTTTTTGGAAGAAGTAAATATTTACCTATAATTTACCAGAGGACAATTCTGGACCAAAAAGATGGTATAATGGTAGGAAAGAAAGCACAAGAGAAAGAAAGCGGCACAGACTGAGAGAGAGAAAAGCAGGATGGACATGGCAAGGCAGAAGATGGTGTGTTCAAAAGGAGACATGGGCCTATGTGTGTAAGACTGCTATTTAAAATGGAAAAGGCTCTCTTATTTCTCACTGAAAACCATATGAAAAGAGAGAAAACGAGGAATGGGCCTGCTGCAAAATAACCAAGCAATTCAGCAAACTGTGGAATGAAACTCAGTGAGATAACACAGTCCTAAAGAAAAAAGAAAAAAACCCAAAAATACAAAAATACAAAACATTTGAAACAATCTACTAAAACAAAGTAAAATATGTGATCCAAAGGACACAGATAAAAGCTACTAGAGAAGGAGGAAAAATGTTAGCAGACAAAGACAGCGCTAAAGAAGTAAAATGGAAGTCAAGAGAGAGTCTTCAACAAAGTGGAGGAACAAAAGGAGCCCAAACCCATAGCGCAAAGCAATGTTTGCGAATGGAAAACAGCTCCTTTGAGCAGTAATAGTTACTCTCGAGTTGTAGCCTCTATTCCTCCTCAGTTCATCTTTAAGCCCTTCCAACCTATAGTGGAGCTAGTGTATGGACAAAAACAAGAGATTTATAATGAACAGAGTGGCTGAGATTTGCAGATCAAATCTTCTAATATAGAAAACGTGCTGACAAAGTTTTGCTCTTACAGTGTCCAAATGACAATGGTAACAAAAGATAGCTGGCTTCACACACAGCCTCTTACAGGTCATTTTTTTTAATTCTGTGCACACAGAGGACTTTAAATATACTTTTTGATTTCTTACACCCAGCCTACAGTTTCCACGTTATCACTCACCTGATGGGCAACATATGCAGTATGAGAAATAATTTGCTTCCCACAAATTTTAAAAGCAGCTGTGGAAGAGGAATCCATGATAATAAAATAAAAGGCTTGATCAGCTAGACTTGGTCATTTCCCAACCTACGCTCACAGCTGCAGAATACAAACCATGTTTTAACAAAACTAACATCAAAATTAGTTATTACATAATACTTCTGTTTGTTTAATATATGAATTGCACATTGAGATCTTATATGTTATTTTTAACAAAACTGTACTAAAATGATTTTGAGTAAGACCCACCAGTTTTCTAACATACACAGTTTTAGCAGCAATGGAGCTCTGTATAAATGAGGTCATATGCTTTAAGTGCCTTTTATCATATTCGTTATCTGCATGTTTCTCTACTTTGTTATTTGTGACATTTACAAAAAAATTTGTATTCTTTTCACAGCTACTGTTAAGTAAAGATACCCATATTACATTGCATATAGTACCATGACTGACTGGGACGAGTGATTAGTAGTATTATTTACTATAATTCTTCTCATTCACAGGTAGTTACATAAATAACAACCTATGTCTGCTTCTTCTTTCACAGGAAAAGTACAGATTTATTGTTTGACCATTCTACAGCCTCTTGGCTCACAATGTATCTTGGCAGATGATACAGTGGGCCACCAGCCAGTATCATGCCCCTGCATAATTCAGGCAGAATGTAACCAAACCCAAAGCATTCAGTTCACATTACTCTGTTTTTTTAAGCAAACTTGATTTTATGTTCCATAAGATATAATTTCATTATGCTGGAATGCAACTTGTAAGCTTTCTCCCATAGCTGCAGAAGTAAATAGAATGTGAAATATAATACTCAAAAATAAATTAAACGAATGGCAAAATAAAGAGTCCTGATGACAATTTATATCTATCAATCATGACTGGTCTCAAAAATTAAATCAATGACTGTGCTGAATTGGATTTATTTATATTTACATGATATGTTTTGCTGCAAATAAAAATCAGTCCACAAAAGGCTTTTTTACAAGAAAAATAGAAAAAGACACAAAGAAAAATTCATGCTACAAGTAAAAAATTTATGTGAAAAATAAAGGGAAAAAGAAAATTGAAAAACTCTTTAACACTTTACCATGACTGTTAGGAATTGTTAGAGAAATTACTTACCTTTTTAAAGTCATAACAAGATTAGCACAGAGTATTAAGTCAGCTCTTCATTATGGGAGGTACAATTAGAAGCCAGTCGTTGTAATAAAACAAATTGCTACACAAAGATGAAGAGTTTCCAGCCCAATATGAAAAGCTAACTCTTATGGGAGTACATTTCAACTCAATTTTGCAACATGAAGAACAATGACACCAAAACATGAGTTATCACCAACAGAAAGAGCCAATTTCTCAGGAACACAGAGCCTGTAGGAGGCTAACCCATAATCTTTACCATTTATGGGAAAGCACATTGCTTCACTTTAAGGAAAGCATGCAGAATATGGAATCACCAGCAGAAACCCAAACACTCATACATACACAGAGGACTAAGGTACAGCAAAGGAAATGAGTTTGTCAAGCTGTAATGAAGGAAGCAGGGTATGCAAAGCATAGCAGCTGTTAACAATTTAAAACTCTATCCCTCTAACGGTCTCATCAACACTGGGGAAGCCTGTCTATGAGGTACTACACCTACTACAACTTGCTGTTGGTGACGAAATGCGTAACTCATATAACCGCTCCTTGAAACTTCAGCAGTTTTATGAAGACAATTTATTCTCTGTGATGTGGGAAAGCATGCTGCTGCTGCTTTCTTCTACATGTGATTTATTAGTAATTACATCATCTGAGTTCTGTACAATACACCCTGTGCACATGCCATGAATGGTCTCTCAAATACCTATCTGCTTTAAATAGATTTCAAATCATGTATGATCTGATTTATAAATGTAGGGTTTGCACACTGTTGCCTAAAATACCTTTTCCCGGCTAAGAGTGAAACAGAATCTGTAAATAAACACATAAAATAAAACTAAACCATGAATAACAATGTCTCAAACTGGTGTGACAGTACTGTAAAAATTTATTTTGGCCTGTTATTCTAAGCAATATATGTAAGATTAAACTAGAAGCAAATTGAAAAATGTAATGAATTACACTGGTTGGTTTCATTAAAAAATTGTTTAAATCTAATCTGAAGAACAGAGAATTGTTTTGATTTAATTAATATAGAATATAAAAATGAAGTTGTTAAAAAAATTTCACAGGAAAAGAGTATCCTGGAATTACAAACTTCAGAAAACATTCAGTGAAGTATTTGAGGATTGAATAATGCTGCTAAATGAATGCTGCTCCTATTTCGGGAATGCATTCTCATCAAGCAGCACTTTTACACTGAGCAGAATATGCAAGGTCTTAACAGTATGCTTTACAGCCATCTGAATTAGGACTGAAGTCAGTTCAAACCTACAGAATGATTTTTTCTTGTTATTCTGAGAACACCTCTGAAAGAGACAGGCAAATGAGCTCAAGGAATTTGATAGCAGCAGACATTATGCATTAAGACATTCTTAAAAAGGAGCAGCACAGTTGTTGGGATTCACCTCATCAAAATTTAAATATGAATAATGCAGTATTCTATACCTGGAATGACTCATTTGGAGTCAGTGAGAAGACATAAGCAAAAAATCATTTGAAGCAGAAATAATTTTAGGGGCAGATTTTTGCCACTTTTTAAGTGTTATGCTTGGTAGACTGGATACTGAACAAAAGTAATATTCGAATCTTGAATATGCCTTTATGTCTTCATCCATAGATTATTATGTTCTCTTTTCTGAGGTTTTTCCTAGTCACCTACACTTTACATAAAGATATATTTTATTTTGATCACTGTTTCCCAGGAGACTATGAACACAAATAGAGAATTTTAAGGTCAGATTATGGTTCATCCTAACTACTGTTCAAACAGGATGGTGAAAGTGGACTGATGAATACACTGTAGAAACATGAGGGCTGAATTGGTTTCTTTTACAGGAGCAGTACTAGAAAAAAACCCAACTCCAAACCCCCACTATCTGTTATTTGGAAGAAAAGGAAATGAAAAGGCAAAGGGCAGTTTTCTGGGGTAAGATGCTGATTAGTCATCTCTCAATGGAAACTGACCTTGTCCTGAGGATGAAAAATCAAAATGATTATTACTAGAAGAGGATTCAAACAAAATCTTACACACTCGCTAAAATTGCAAGCTGAAGACCTCGCCAAATAAGAAAACAGGAAGAACTATGTTACATACAGCAAAAAAGGAGACAAAATAGTAATCTGCTATCTGGTCAGAAAGCTAATGGGGAAGCAAACTTGCTAGCTACTACAACTGGCAGCACAGGCTTGATAGTTGAGAATAAAAAGAAGCAAAGAGAAAGGAGGTGGGTTTTATTTCTTCAGAGGATTTTTAATGAAATGCTTACATTTGTATGAGAGAAAAAAAGCTAGCTTTTGTGTTTTTAAGAGAATGAGACAGCGTATAGATATGCTGTATGAATAACACTGGAAAGACAGTATGTTTCTGTAATATTTTAGTGGCTGTTCAGGGCTTATTCAAGATCATACTGGTTTTGTTCAGAGAAGCAGTATTCATTATAATACCCAAATACAGACAGGACATGCATCTTCTGTAAACTGAAGCCCATATTAAATTGAGACATAGCCAAATAATTTGTTCACAAATTCCCAACAAGTATTTCTAATCTGATTTGTAAGACACAAGAAATCTCTACTCATTTGGGAAAATCAAAATCAATTGGGAAAATCAAAACTACTACTTGTAGTATTAGCTGTAAACAAGATCTTTTTTTTGTTTGAAAGAAAATTTTGAACATTCTCCAAATGCTCTGAAAATATTCTCCAGTTTGAGAAGTATATAGTGTAAGTAAAGGCAGAGAGAATAAATTTTCTTCCAAAGTGATACAAAAGAAAGGGATTCCTGTCATCCTCGTTTGCCAAAGAAATAAGATTTATTTGCCTATTTTCATACAGTTTCACACCCTGGAAATTTGCTTGATGAATCAACCTTATAAGTATGTCCTAGATGTCTGAATTATATCCTATCTGACCAGCATAAGACTTTTTAAACTCCTTGTCCAGTTCAGTTAAACCATATTTTGAAGTTGCTGTTATTCAGATGGACTGAAAATACGTTAAGTGATAACTAGAAATTCTCGTCCTCAAGCACACCATAAATTACTCTCTAACCACTGATATACACTATTAAGGTTGATACTTTTAAGTTTCATTTCTGTTACAAGTGTTTTACTTTTATACGAAATTTCAATTATTTTCACATTTCTGTTTCTTGACCCAGCAACAGCAAATTTCAATGCAACATTAAAACAAAGACACTTCCACAATACTGCAAAAAATGTAACCTATTCTTCCTGAATGGCATGACTCTCAAAATCAGAATTTTAAAATAAACGTTTCATTCAAATTTAGTCAAATTGACAAAATTGACAAGTTTAAGTGAAGCACAACACTCACCAACATTTAGGACGTATCAGATCAATGTTATGTGTCTTATTTTTCCTTTGACATGTAGGCATTATTATTTCATCATTATTTTTAACAGGGCTTCTGCATGAGACAAGATAAAGCTATTTAATTTTCATCTCCCTGTTCAAAAACTAATGTCACATTTTACTCACTAAACATTAGCAAAACTGTCTTCTGAATGAGGAATTATTTAGTTCTTTATAGATTTCTCTGTTGTGTTTGGTTCTACAATATAAAACATCTTAGTACACATGAAGGAACTTATTTTTACAAAATCTTTTGTGAAGCAGAGGGATGAGTTGATTTTACAAACAAGAAACTGAGACCCAGAGACATCTAAACTAAATTTAACTTGATGTGCCTACAGCTGGATTATAGAATGCAAAGCCCCTCAGCTGCCATTTGTTTCAACTGCATTTGGAGTGCTCAGCATATGTGAACATCACTCAATATGTGTCTCAAGTAGGACATGCATAAAATGAGTACCCTGACAACAGTGTTCCAGCATGAAACATAAAGTTGGCATTAACAGGGAGGCAGAAAATGCAATACAGTCTTTCTTGGTATCCATTCAGGGCTTTCTGCTACAGCATCATGTTTTCTGTTCCAGCAGACAGCTATGTCTCCTGAGCTGAACAGCCAGATAGCTGTAGTCACCATTCACCCCATCTGCTACAACTGGGAAGACTTCAGTTTTCTTAACATCTAGTTAATGTCAATATTTGAACAAATGTTGGTGGGGAAGGGACAGAGGCTTGTTCAGAACTTTCAGCTTTTGCTACTTTTGTTCCTACCTGGTCTGAGGCCTACAGATCTCCATCCCTTTGACCCAAGGTCTGTGGGAGTGAAAAAGCATCTCTCCATTGATCCTGATAGGATTTTTAATCAAACTTGGAATTGCTAACAAAGCCTACAACCTATATTTCATGCTTACAATCTTACCTTTCTGGAAGCTGACAACACAGGTAACATTCCTTGCATTTCTATGTTAAAAGACTATGAACACATGAAAACACCACCAACAAAACCAAAAAACAGTGATAAGCTTCAAAAGCCACCAATGAACTGACCAGTGAATTTTCAGGCCAAAAAGTCAACAAAAGACCATCACTCAATTTCTTAGATTTTTAAAGCATCTTTAAATTTTAGCTTTTTCCACTGGTGTTAGCCAGCAATTTGGGTTGGAATTTTTGTAGTTAGAATCATAGAATGGTTTGGGTTGGAAAGGACCTTAAGATCATGAAGTTCCAACCCCCCTGCCATGGACACGGACACCTCGCACTAAACCATGTCACCCAAGGATCTATCCAGCCTGGCCTTGAACACCGTCAGGGATGGAGCTTTCACAACTTCCTTGGGCAACACATTCCAGTGCCTCACCACCCTCACAGTAAAGAATTTCTTCCTTATATCCAAACTTCCCCTGTTTAAGTTTGAACCCGTTACCCCTTGT
>JANHGB010062579.1:0-47781 GCA_026283785.1 Coracopsis vasa
ACTGACTGGTCTGTAGTTCCCTGGGTCATCCATTTTCCCCTTCTTGAAAATGGGGGTTATATTTCCCTTTTTCCAGTGTTCAGGAACTTCACCTGACTGTCATGATTTTTCAAATATGATGGACAGTGGCTTAGCAACTTCATTCACCAGCTCCTTCAGGAACCGCGGATGGATTTCATCAGGTCCCATGGACTTGTGCACAGTCAGGTTCTTAAGATGGTCTTGAACCTGATCCTCTCATACAGTGGGCCCAAGGTCTTCATTCTCATAGTCCCTGCGTTTGCCTTCTAAGACTTGAGTGATGAGGTCAGAGCATTTGCCATTGAAGACTGAGGCAAAGAAGTCAATTAAGAGCCTCAGCCTTCTCCAAATCCAGGGTAACCAGTTCTCCCAATAGCTTCCGGAGAGGGCCCACGTTGTCCCTAATCTGTCTTTTATTCGCAATGTACCTATAGAATCCCTTCCTGTTGCCTTTCACATCCCTAGGCAAGTTTAATATCCATAGCCAAGTTTAATTCTAATTGGTCCTTAGCTTTCCTAACCTGGTCCCTAGCTTCCCAGACAACATCCCTGTATTCTTCCCAGGCCGCCTGTCCTTTCTTCCACCAAACTAATCCTCTTGGGAAATGTAAAACTTGTTTGAAGTAGGTGCAGGCAGTAGCACTGAATTTGGGTGGAATTTTCCAATCTTGTGTTTCCCAAATAATTAGGAGTTATAAAGTACTTTCTCTTGTTACAAGAGCCCCTCAAGCATACACAAAGTAGATCTCCAGGGAGCTAAAGCTTCCGCCTGTTTTCAAGTGACTCTTTTCCTGCAGCGGGGTGCAACTTTCTTTGATTTGATAGAGTTGACCCAATTGCTTACAATTCTGTATAATTCACTACTAATACATTTTTACAGGACCTTGTATTATTGTCTAATTTCTAATAAACAGATACGGATTTCTCAATTTGTGAATCATTCATAGACCTATTATTGACTACTTCAGAAGTACTAAAAACTGTCTGATAGTTAAAATTTTTCAAGTTCAATGCAGATAGTGTGCTATTCATATTTTTTTTTGGCATGCTTTTTGGAAGATCTCATAAATGGCTGTTGGAAATCTGAATGAGTATGGATTTTTCTTTCCTAAGTATTTTGCCTGTTTGCAATCTGTGGTCCAAATTACCTGTATGAAATGATTTATGTGTAAATTCAGATACTTGTGTGTGTACATGTATAAACACATATGAGTGTTATATATACATATACATCTACCATGATTATACTACTATCTCCGAGTGCTAAGAGGCTTTTGGAATATATGTATTTCAGATTAATGCTCAAACTGCATACCTCTGAAAAAGTTTGAGCCAAATTAACTGTACCATATTTGGTAGTTTGTACCCATTGCACTTTGTTGCTAATATTCAGTTAAGCACTTAACTTGCCTACTCATTGATCTCATGTATTTATGCAGAGCTGTGCTCACTTTTAAATTCAATTTCCTCAGGGAGAATACAAATATTTTTAATTTTGTTTTGTGAGCCATATGTTCAAGAGCCGCTACTACTTTGCTGTTTCAACTTTCTTTGCCTTTTTCTGCCTTTACAGTACTCCACAAATTCACTAGTACCATCTAAATAGAGCACTTGTAAATATGCCACTAAAAAAAAGTTTCTCCTACAATGTAATTTTATCATGAACTCCCATTTATTTAGTTTATCCTAATATCTCTGTTGCTCAGTTCTTCTTTAAAAATGCATCTCTCTCTGCATATGTTTTGTGAGTCAGCTTTTACAAGTGTTTTACTGTTCACTCCTTTTATCCTAGCTCCAGCACTGTGGGTTTGCTATAGTACTACTTCATATGTTTTTTTGTGAGGGGCTTGCGGATTTTTATGTTTTGGAGGCTTTTTGAGGGGGTGGTGTGGTGGTTTTATTCAGTGTTTCTGTCCACCAGAACATAATAAAAGTGTCTTCCTGTTGGCTATTTTTTCTTTTATGCAGTATTCACTTTGGCTCTGTCTTGTACAGGTCATGTACCTGCTTCCATGACTGTTCCTGATTCTTCTTTTTCGTCATGTAGAGGAAGTAGAGCCTCCAGGGATGAGAGTAAAAGCAAGTGAGACCCCAGGAGCAAATGGACAGGAGAGGCCAGTAGTAGCTAAAATGACACAGTCAGACTAGATGTCAGTTTAAGCCTGCTAGCAGTGTGGGGAAAGGCTGCAGTGTTTGCTTCAGGGAAAACAGTGAAGAGGTGAAAGTGGCCTCATTTCATAAAAGAGGAAAAGTAGAACTAAACCGATGGGAAAAGAAGGGAGAAGAGACAGAATCTGTCCTTGCCTTGGCTTTGCTTTGAGTATGTTTGTCCTGGGAGCTCTGTTAAATCTCAGTAAATTTAGCCTGGAAAATAATCAAAATTATATAATTGCAGCTTCAGGCTTTGCCACCTGCAGATTTTGATGCTTAAGTATCAGAGTGAGATGTCCAGTGAATGTTTTGAATAGTAAGAAATATAAATCCAGTTTACTCAGGAACTCACAAGGTGCCTGTCCTAGCTGACGTTAATGCTGTAGATCAGCAAAACACTTAAGCACTTGTTGAACTTGAAGCATGGTTGCAGTCTAGTGATGTGTATACTTTGTGAGATCAAGTTACCGTATATTTATATACATGTCTGTAAAACCAGTATTTCATTATTACCTCTCTTTTGCTACCTAAGTGTTGTTTCTGTAACCCCTGGATGTCCAATATGAGATACTGATAATTCTAGTCTGAAACAGATGTGCCGATCGCGTTTCTTTTCTGTTGAAGTTTTCGCTTGGCCTATAAATGTGAGATACAGGATGGATGGTTTTAATTTCTTATGCCACTTGAACACTGACCCTTAAATCCAAAGATCTGATTACCATCTTGTTGAAAACTTATCACATGCTAGCTGTGGCAACATAGATTTAGTTCTAAACAATAATCTGCGTTATTATTTTTGGCATCTTGTTCACTGCAGTCACTGTAATCTTGCCATCGGGCAGATGGAAAGGACCTATGAGAGAGAAGAGATTGGAAACAAGTTACTCCTTGGAGGAGAGGACTTATTACCCCCCAGCTCATGTCACCTTCCCAAGTACCCCTTTACAACAGATTTAAGACCCTGATACTTCAGGTGAGGAAGATGATAAGGGATCATCCAGGTCAGAAGAGTTCCCACAGCAGAGTTGGAGAACACCATATATTATATGACCAGCTGTACTAGAAAAAGGAGTGGTTGTGATTGATGACTCCACCCTTAGGGGAACAGAGGGCCCCTTATGTTGGTCTGACCAGACTCACAGGGAAGTCTGCTGCCTCCCTCAGGCCAGGGTAAGGGACATCACCAGAAAACATGTTCTTTTCCCCATTACTTATACATTGTGTGGAATTTTTGATTCTTCTCTCTTGGAGGCCATGCACAAATAGAAGACATGGGGAACACCCTCATCTTCTGTCACCCTCGAGAGTTTAGGGATGCAGCCAAGTAAATGATCAAGTATCCATGACAAAGAATAAATGTTTATGTGATATATTTCTCCCTTGAGCAGATCCTCTTTTTCCTGGGATGCATGGTTTGCTTCTTCTTTTGTGTCAGGTTAGTGTTTTGGTTACTTTTTTTCCTGCAGTCACAGTTATTTTAAGCATCCTTCTACTTCTGCGACTTGGAAGACAATGAACGTTTGTTAAATTCTGCCATTTAAGTGGAACCATTATTACTTTCTTAAGTTGAGCTTTATTACCTGGTTTTCCAAGGACCTACCATCTCTGTACTAAGCTTAGTAAACACACGCATGGTAATTTTGAATTACAGCTGGAGCCATGAACAGGAAATCCATGCCCAATTGCCTTCTTATCCTTGTTTAAAGAAAATGAGTTTTGGGGAATTGGTTATTAACATAATATTTTAACATGATTTATGTTATTTAGTGTAATAGTTATGTCCACTGAAAACACAAGATTAGTGGTATCTTAAATGGGGCTTTGGGATGAAGCCATCTGAAACTGTTGAAGAAGTCTGGAAGCTGAGTAGCAAAATTCTTCTAAAACAACAGTGAGAGTGAGTCTAACTGTGACATAGAAAACTATGTCAAATAGTCAAATAATTATATAATTGAAGTGAATAAGGGAAAATTCATTAAAATAATCAGAAATATAACAGTGACATTAAAAGATACTGAATGCAGTCGAAATATGCATAACACAACCTAGAAACAGATCAGTGTTGTCACCAATCAGACAAAATAAAATAATAGCATTCTGTGCAATGCAATAGTCCTCCACCTGATGCTTTTCTGCTTGTAAATGATGGGGGCTGATACTCTCTTGTGCTCGTTATGACTGTTTCCATGATTTTTGGATTTGTTTGTTTTGGGGTTTTTTTCCACTTTTGATGGCCTCTCATTCTTCTGATGTTTTCACAATCATATATAAGAGCTCCATAGCTGTAGGACTGGTAGATATGGGGTGAAGTCTTAGAACCTGATTTGAGTTTTTCAAAGATGCAGAGGAGGTCATGGAGTCATTTGAAGGCAACAGGCCGTGTAGACTCTAAGCCCCTCAGCAAATCAAAATCTTAATGATCTGCTCAACTCCTTTGTGAACTTAACTGTGTTTAAAAATGGAATTCAAGTGCCAATGCCAGCAGAAAAAAATGGAGGGTGTATAAACACAAAGTGCCAATTTTGAGAATGAACAGTTCCGAATTCATGTAATTACTATACCTTTCTATAGTTCTTTTTTAATCAGAATGTATGGCTCTTTATTTTTTATTAATTTATTTCTTTAAACTTCATAATAGTATTCAAGTAATAACTGTTCATAACTATACTGCAATACTTTGATAATAGCTTACAAAATAAAATACTAAATATTAAAAAGAGAAATTTCCTCTGTAAACAATGGGAGAGCACCAGAGTTTTCCATAACTTTATTCCTGAACGTAGGTGTTCAACAAGCTATAGTATATATGGTTTGTGTTTCAACAGTAGTATTGTTTTAAAACCCTGTATTTAATTTATGAATAAATTGCTATATACTGATTTAGACACTTTCTCACCCATTGTGTTCTTGAAGTATCAGGGGTGTCTTTAATTTCCTGAATATCTAGGATGGATGATGTAATGACTTGAAATGTCTCTCTTGTGAGCAAAGGTAATGCCAGATAATTTCATTTATGCTCATGAACCTAATTTTCTTGAAAGAAAATTCTTTATATTAATTCAATAAAGACTAGTGGGCCTGTTAAAATTAGTTGCTTTCAACACAGTGTATTTATTGCCATAAATATCTCCGCTTTCTCCAGAAGCAGAGGAAGGCTCAGGGTCTTACTTTTCTCCACGGCAAAAGTATTGGCTGCAAAATCGTTCACATTACAACACCCTTGACACATTTTGTAGAGGTACATAAAATCATTCACATTATTTCAATTTATGGTGTAACTGGGTGCCAGCACCTTTGAGCTTTGGCTCAGTGTGAGCACAATACTGGTTATGAAAGGGCAGTATAAATAAAAAATACCTGACCATTACACAAAGGCTAGAGACAGTGTTGTTCTGTATCCAGTTGTTTACTGTGCAGTAGTATGGAAAGCCTATTATGCTAGTTTTATAGTTACAGATGCTGTTGCAGGACATTCATCACACGGTCTTGAACAAACATGAGGAAATAACCAGTTGCTTATTATACACTACGTTCTCAAGATAACAGCTCTTTTCCTATCTACGGGAATGCATTTTCAAAGCAATATTGATTTTTCTATCATTCTTCTCTCCTCTTTCCTTAAGAACCCAGTTTTAGAATTATCTTTGGTCCTTAAAATTGTTTGTCTTTTAAGGCATTAATGTGCTTAATCTCTCTCTCTCTTTCTTAGCAAACTTGTATTCATTGAAGTTATGTGTAAGTGGTATGCTTGCTTATGAACACAGAAGGACAGTGTCTTTGTGGGTCAGACCCTTGCAGGACGTGTGCCTTTCTTAACTTCTGCTGTCAGACAGATGGACAAATCTGTAAAAAGAGATGATTTGTTTCACATGTTACTCAAAAGGCACAAACCTTCTGAATAAAAAATTCTCTCCAAGAGGTCCTTGGTTTAATTTGTTGTCGCTGATGTGCCTCAGACAGATCCTAATAAAAAAATAAGCTAAAATGGCTGCCAGGATAAAACTGCAAGGCTATTTAGCAATGGTATTTACCACTCTAAGACAAGGGATAAGAAACCAGAGTGTATAAAGCTTCTTGTCTGTGCTTTGATGAAACTTGTGTGAATGGATTCCACATGCCCAGTATAACAAGAAGCCTAAAAATTCAAGAGGAGCTTACAACCTGCCCTCAGGTGCCTTCTGTGTAAGGAGACCTTTGACCAAAGTATTGAAGCTCACTCCCCTTGAAAATGTTTTGATACAGCTATGGCCTTTGCCAGGTAAATGTAAATGTTTTTTGAGCAGTATTTCTGTAAGTGCTTTGTGGTGAGAGCAAACACAGATTTCTGAGCAACCTGTTTCGCAGGTAGTGATTCATTTGAAGCTTACTCATTATGCATTTGCAACTCCTTTCTTTATCCCACCCTTTTTCAAATCCTTCTCACTTTAAATTCAGAAGAAGACATGCCTAAATATTCCCAATGTGAAAAATCTTTTTCCCTCAAAGTATACTTATATAAATTTCCCCTTTCCTTGAGAACAATCTGTGTAGACAAAGGCAAGCGTACATCAAAGTAGGATAGAGAAAATGTTACACCTAGGTCTTAGTTTACTACTTTCAAGTTTTGTTGTTCTTTTTGTGGTTATCGTTAATCTTATCTTTATTTATGAGTTAAAATTTTACCTTCCAAATGTGTTCATGAAATAGATACATAGGAACTTCACAGGGTTATTTAACACATTCCAACAGTAGGTTTAATTTAAACAAAAAAATATCCTATATGAAGTTTCCTTTAGTTGCAGACATGGCTTCATGGCTTTTCTTATTCTTAGATGCTAGTTTCTTTATGACATGGTTTGAAAGAACGTTCTGACCCCTACATCAAAAGCATCAGCAAAAAGAACTGTTCTAGGAACTTCATATGGGTATTCACAGGACAATGTATAATTTATGAATTGTGTTTAATCACAGTCTTTTTAATTAGAAACATATTGCATCTGTTTAACATTGCTACTGTTTTGTTGCAAAAGATTTTCTGTATCAATTAATCTAGTAATATCCCTAAGCAAGCTGAAATTGTTGAAGAAGATGGAAATTGGCTGATGAATGTATTGGTCACTTCAGAGGCATGTTCAAATCTATCTTCTTGCTGTCCTAATGAATATGGAAGCCTGCCCAGTGTGTGATTGGATTTTAATGACTACAAGGTCAGGGACTTTGCAAGGTGTGAAACTGCTTGCAAGGTCACTAGTGGCAAACAATGCATGGATCTGAAAATAAACAAGGAGCTGTCAGGGATATTAGCTTTTTGTAGAAAATCCCTTGGGATGAGAAGGTTAATAGGTGATTGCATTGTAACTTGTTTTGAAACTCAAAATGAGCTCTAAAGCTACGTGCATTATCCTTCATTATACACTGCATAAGAAATTGTAGTAATTTAAAATGCAGGCAGTGTTTGATTATAATAGTACCCTAGCTTATCAAAAGCTTGCATTTACCACTATATAAACTGGTCTGCAAAAATCAACACATGGTCCAAATGCAGACCTTTTGGGAAAACAGGTGAAATTACCTGGTCTAAACTGCCCGTGGATGTGTAAGTACGTCCCATAGATAACCCAGACTAGTAATTATCAATAGAAATTCAGGTCACATGTACAGCAGTTATATCCTGTATTAATTTTCTATTCTGTAGAGATTGTTCAAGCTGTAGAAAAAATAATAGGGAATGAGTTTGAAAGTATTAAGAAAGTTTATAAATGACTTGTCATAAGGTACTTGACTTGTGATACAACAGCACAGAAATGACTCCTGCATGATGAAAATACAAAGAAAATCTGCACTGGGAGAGATGGTCAGAGAGGTGTCGAGACTTTTGCTAGGATAAAAAGTTAATTTACTAAAAATAAAAATCAGAGCTGTTGAACAATTTTCCCTGATGGTTTGGGGCGTTGAGTAGTTTCAGGCATGGCTACCATGGTTGCAGTTTCTTTCAAGCTATTTGTACCAATGGGAGACTTCATCTGATGGGCATGTTCAAACAACAGTTCAACTTAACAGTGTAGAATCAGCTACAGGGAAGTCTACTGGCTAAGTGGTTGAAGAGCCAGGAAAAAATATACCAAGTACGCCAATGGCTTTGGGGCAAAAACCAGCTTTACTGCAGTCCAAATGGATTTTATCATTTCCATTTGGTTTGAAGTTTGGGAGGTTTTATTTTGGTGTTTTTTGGTTTTTTTTTTTTTTTTTTTTTTTTTTTTGTTTTGTTTTGGGTTGTGGATTGGTTTTTTTTTCCCTTCAACAAGAAAGTATGAATACATGAATATGCATATATATTTGGATACAGTTCTTCATATGTCTTCTATTCTCCATCTGTGGATGTGATGCCTACGCGGTAACTGCTGACAGTGCTTTAGCTTGTATGAATCAGTAATGATTCCATGATTAAACTGTGTATCAGTTATACCAGTTCTTAATGTTATTCAGGGCATGGTCCTTGAAAACAGGTATTGTACTTGAGCCAATGCTCTATCTTCAGTACATAGACTGAATTTAAATGTGTATTCAATTGCCACTTATGTTCTGTATTTAAAATAAGGACTTAAGATAATTTCCTGTAAAAGAAAAATGTTATATACTCCCAAGAATAATACTTAGCCATTGCATGCTTTGTGACCTACCACAGCCAATCCTACAGTGTCATGGAGAAAATATAGCAGAAGAATTTTGCTAAGATGAAATATTTACTTGGTTCTGAATTCATCCTAGATTCATTGACTGTAGTCTTTTATGGTGTGCCACTGTTTCATTGATCTCGCTCTCCTGAATACATCAGCTCATGTTTGTATTTCTGTCTGTTTCTGGACTATTAAGGGACATGGAGAAAGTTGGTTTGTTTTCACTTGCTTAAGCAGAGTACCAAGAACCTATTTCTCTTCCAGCATCCTACCTGGCTACAAGAAAGAGAGGGCATCAACAAGTTTAATCTTCTTTGGGGCTGCTCATGTTTTGAAAGCAAAAAGAAGTTCAGTTTCAGTTTTCTTTCTTGAAGATAAATAGAAAATGTTAACACTTTACAAATGTGTAGTTTAGAGGATTTTGAAGAAGGATAAACTTGTAAAACCAGTAAAACCTGTTAATAGGATGAGTTTTACCTTTGGAAGTTGCTTTGTTTAATGCATATTTCTAATGATTAGAATAGCTGAATATTCTTACACTTAGTATTGACAAGCATTTTTTGTTTGTATAATCCGTAGCGCTTTTGTAGAAATATGAAATGAACCTACAGTTTTGCATCTACTTGATGCAGACTTGCTACAGGCATAACTATGTGCTCCCGAAAAGCATTTCTTGAGGAAAATGTCTACTTTTCCATAGACGAATGTCTCTTTGTTAGTTGTAGTTCTATAATGTCAACTTTCAAACCATATGTCACGTTACTGCCATTGTACATATGAACTCATTAGCATCCCGTTCCTTCCATTTTGCTGCTGTTTTCAGTTTTTTGAGGTTCCAAACTTGCTTAGGCAAGTTTGACAGCCTCTTCCATACTGGTGGATTCTGCTTTTGGCCTCTGTATTGCCTCTTACACAAATACATTGACAGTAAGTTTGGTGTCCAAGTCCCCTTTTGTTCTTCTACCCTTCTTGCAATCTTACTATATTTTCTCCTAGATAGGCTTCATTGAAGCTTTAAATTTCACTTATTTTAGCAACTGACCAGTCAAAACTTCTAAATTTAGTGTCTTTGCTCCGGTTGTTTATGCACTTTGATTGTGATAATGTAAAGTATCTGAAATTCCAGATGTTTAGTCAGGTTTGGTAAAGCAAAATCTTGAGATCTAAAAAAAATCTGTTATCCTTTTGTATAAATTGTCTGTTTCAGCTTGTCTGATATTGAATTATACACTCATTCTTATTTCAGTTCTGTGTTTTAGGGACACAAGTCAGTGCTTAGTGAATAGTGTAATTATAATTCTGAGTTAAACCTCGGATTTCTATGCCACCAAATCTGCTGTGTATAAAATAGCAATCCTAGATACAAATGACTTTTCTCATAAAAATATCTGCTAATTTTCTGCAAATTGCACCTAATTACTCATTCAACAGTATTAATGCACACAGCTTTGGATGTGAGGAAGATCTCATCTTCAGTGGAGGTCTACTCTTTGTACAAACTCTGGTCACACACTGCAGTCTGCAGAGCTAGAAACAGTGCCAATGAATCAGTGAAACCTCTGGCCTCTTTTAGTATGTTTTTAGTATCCTCCCTATTGCTAGTAGAGCTTTTGCTGTGGAAACATACTGTTTGATTTTTCTGAATATACGATGAGTAATTATTTTTTAAAGTATAACCAATAAGGAGAATAATCTAAGGGCATCAGATCCAGAGTGTGTTACAGTGGGTAATTAGAAAACCATCATGAGACAGTTCTGCTTGCATGAGGATTAAACATTTATGCCTATGACAAGAGATTGAGCTCTCTCCAGCCCAGTATGAGAACAAGAGGCCACTACCTTCCTCCACCAAGAGAAGGCCCATAATCTTTAACTGTAGCCCTGAGGAAACAAAGTGGGAAGGAAAGATGAAGAGAGCTCAGTTGTACAGAGAACTCCTGCTCCTTTTTTAATTTTCCCTTGAAAAATTGCTGAGCTCCCTTAAAAACAATGATTTGTGAAGATGTGAGAAAAGCAGGGGGGGATGGAGGGGAAGGGAGATTATTTACAGAAATTAAATTAGGATGCAGATGAAGGGAAAAGTGACACCTTAAGCACCGTGGAAAGCAGAATGCACTGCTGCTAAACTGTATGGCAGGAAAGGCTATGAAATGTAAAATCAGCTGTGAGAGGAATAAAGGAATGGGATCAGTGCTGACTGAGTACGTGGCTGAAACATCCAGAGACCTTCCAAAAATCCTTTAGTCTCTGCAGCTATCGTGCCCTTCTCACCTCACACTTCTAATGTAGCCTTGCCTGGTGCTGCACTGTATGGGATGGGGGCTTCTGTTGATTCCTGCTACCTTGCAGGAAAAGGAGCGTTATTTTTTATTATGGCCATACTGAGAATGTCGTACTTAGCACATGCATTGGCTTTATAATTGTCTAAAAAACAAAGAATCAAAACCTGCTTTTTATTAACAGCTGGCAAAACAGCAATAATAGCTGTAGTGCTAAGTACTGAAGATACTACGTAAAAATTGTTCACTTTGGATTTTCCACTGCTGTATGTTTGACTTGCCTTTTTTAGCTTTGTAAGCTGTGAAAGAAAGACAGTGTGTTATCTGCGTGTATGGATCCCTATGTCATAGAGCTTCAAACTTTTGGGATTTTTTGGTATTTGAGCATATTCGGAACACAAACTCAAAATAAAAATTATAGGACAGCTAATCCTGCAAGCAGAATACCTTGAGTGAAAAGACAGGCTTTCTCTGGTCATGCTACTGGTGTGTAGACGACCTCTTCCAGTATCACTGGTTGTTTGGTGGCTGATTTAGCGCTGCCATATGGGAGGTCTAGGCTTCATCTGCAGCCAAGGCAACAATCATCTACTTGGCTTGTAAAATTCCCAGTGGCAAGTGAATGTTGCTGGAGATTTTTATGGAACATTGCTTTTCTACTTTAGAACCAGAACAGGATTTTGTTTTCCTTTACTTCCCCCCCGTCCCCACAAGGTTTTCACTGGAAATAAATCACAGTCCAGAAGGGTGTTCTGTTTGCCTGCTGACAGATTTGGCAGCCAATGTTTGCAGGATTTTGTCTTCAGTACGGCAAAAAAAAATAAAAAAATAAAAAAATAGAACAAGATGTTTTGGAGCTTTTAGGAGATAAAAGAGTAAGCTTTCACTCATCGAACTGTCTATGCCGTCAGTTGCACCATAAATATAAGGGGGCTTGGCATCTCACTGGGCACATATATGCTTTTGGAGAAGAGTGCAACTTTTCTTCCATTTCTCACTGAGTAAATCTTAAGTTGCTGAATGAAGAGGGGCATTAGTATAATTTCTAAATCTACCAGTCATTTCTAGTGGCTGGTGCCACTGAAGACAGAGACAAAGCTAAGACAGAGAGCAAAGATTTATGAGAACAACTCACTCTGTCAAACTTATTTCACTATTTAATAGAAATTCTTGGATGTTTTATGTCAAGGGTCGAAAAACTGAAGAAATCTGGGCTGGGTTCATCTCACCTAATTCTAGATGTTTACATGTGAATTTGATGCTTTGACTACCTGTGTTTGCTGATGGAGAGAACTAGTTACTTTTCAGGCATGAGTTATGCTTATCTTATCTTGGTTCTTCTACTTCACTCTAAGTGACTCCCCGTGCATTCCTCTCTAGATCAGATGTATTTAAGTGGAATGAATCCTATCCTGAATCCTAATTCTTAGAAATGCTGACAACTTAGAATTTTGTTCAAACATGGAAGCTTCTCTGATATGAAAAATATATATCTTGGCATCAAGCTATATCATCCAAAATTAGATTTCCTAAATGTTACATTTATACATGACTCAGTTTCCCATCTGTGAAATATTCACAGAGAGCTTCCTCACTTCAAAGACATGCTGTAGATTTTTAGAAAATAGTAAGAGAAGCCCTTTAAGGTGATAAAATATTCTATAAACGGATGTAAAATACTGTTAAAACCATACTGCAGCAACATGGGGAAGATTAGGAATTAGGCCACACCATACTAACAGAGAAATTAAACTGAACAAAAATGCCGTTCTCTGAATATCACTCATTCTCTGTGTTAAATGTGACGAAAGCTCTGTAGGTGTTAGAATATTCTATCACGTTGCCAAACTTCACTATGGACAAGGGGTTAGAATTGAGGGTGAATAAGCAACCGAAGTGTGGTGATTTTGTCATGTTTTAGTCCTTGAATTTGCTGGTTTAATGCTCTTTTTAATGAAGCACTGCATTTAGTTTGCAGCTTGTTTGAATAATTGGCAAATACTTGTGAACACAATTTCAAAGTTTAATTACTCATTAGAATTATGCATAATTATGTTTTTTTATTTTTTTTATCAGCATATGAACAATCTTTCCGTGAATTTGAAGAAATTCTGGTGCTCATATAAATATTCATTTTCTTGGGCAAACAACAGTATTCATCTGCCAAAAAGAATGCTTATTGTTTGCTATTCAATTAATTAGTATTTGCTATACATTTGACTCATTTTTTCTTATTAACAACAGTATGTCCCCCTAGCATACAAAAATAGTTGCTGTGGTAATAGTCCTTGGCTATCTTATATCCTGTAGTCCTAAGAAGAAGAAAATACTGTATTATTCACTCCTACTTTCCAGCCTGTCAGTCCCAGATCTGTCATACCATTTTTTAATCATAAGTTTGCCAAGTCTTAAAAATTACCATTTTCCCCTTTGTTTCTACTGTTTCTAATAGATAGTAGTCTTAGGGTCTTGCTTCCCTGATAAGCCTTCTTTCAACATCCGGCCTGAATTGATTCTCGAGCAGTTCATGTGTATTTGTTCTCATGCCAGTGTTGCTAAGACTGTTGCTGGGGTGAAATTGTTCATTTTCCTCCTTTGTATTTAGGGAGAACAACTATATGCTTCTGGTTCCTCATTCTGTTTAGGTAAATACTTCAAACTCTTTTTACTCTCTTTTTGTAAAACAAGTTTTTAACTTTTCAGCTTGTGCAAGGCTAGTGCAGAAAGGATTTGCTTCGTAACTCACGTCAAAATTAGTATGTCAATAATGTATATTTCTGCTTACAGAAACTTCCGTAATGATTACATCAAATTGGAAGTGCCATGAGGTGAATGTTTTTGGGGTCAAAGGGAATAATAAAATCATAGCCTTTTAAGTTTCTTTGCCTTTCTTGAGAAAATTAATGTTTGAGATTTTAATGAATAATATTTGAATTATTCATTTTAATTAAAACTGATTATGAGAACTAATTAAAAGACAAGCAACTGGTTACTGGCAATGTAGTCGGACTACTTCAGAAAACATTTGGTGTTCAACCTCAGAGTCATGTTGGTTTTAGAAATTATCTTCTCTAAATAATAAGGGGGGGGTATAATTAATCCTGGATAAGAATTTGGAAATCTGATATTTCTTACAGAAAAACCCTTAGCTGTGTTTTCTGGTTTTGGAAAAGTATAGATTCTCTATTTTTGTAAAGGTCACTGCAGTAGTCAAAAATGTAATCTAAAAAAGGTTTATAATGACCCCTTATTAATTTCCAAATGTTGTAAAGTGGGATTCATCTCCCTTCCTTCCTGTCTCGCCATCCTTCCCAGATAAATTTTAAGAAATAAATCAGCTTTTAGAATCATTGAGAGCGATCCTCTGGATCACTGAATCCAGGAAGTGAATTTTTGCTATTACAGCCAGTCTGAATACAAAAGTCATCAAGTTTCACCTCAGCAATAGGTAGATTGTTGCCTTTGTTACTATTACTCAGAAGATTGCTTCAGATTCTGGCTATTCTTATAATTGGAAACTCTCAAATTTCCAGTCTAAATGTATTAATTGCCAGTTCATGCTCATTTTCTTTGAAAGGCTCTTTATTGAATCTGAAACTGTGACTTGATGACTCATTTTGAGAGCTATGATGGGAATCCATTTTAACTGTTCAGAGAAATGCTCTCAATGCATTGCCTAATTTCCACTATGTGAAATACAGGGTCACTACTTCTTTCCTCTGTCTGGTTGAGGTTGTTGAAAGGAAAAGAACCAAAAGAAGTATTTAAAGAATGAGGTTTTATGTGTTTTATCTTAAGACTTGAGTGGTGATTTCAACAGCAGGGACAGGTGCTAGGGACTCTTAAGACCTAAATTTAATAGCCGTGAAGATACCATACTGAAGGCAAAAAAAATTGTGTAGAGAAGAATAAATAAGACATTTTCTAGAAAACTGGCCATCCTGTGTCTTAATTTGGTTGAAAAATTGCCACTGAGTCTTATTTTCCAGAGAAAATTTGGATTTTTGACTGTGCAATTTTTCTCAAGTGTTGGATGCTTCCTGGAATAGAGTTGTCTTTCCTTTGAAATTAAATTCTGCTGGTGTCAGATAGAAGTTAAATTATATTCTACATCCATTCTGAGAATCAATTTCTCAAAATAAAGCCTTTCCAAACACAGGAAGGCTCTAAGGCAGCATCGGACATATCTGTGTTAAACACCCAGGCCGAAAATGCTTGAAGAACGCTGACAAGGAAGCATCCTGTCCGTTGTTACTAGGGGAGTATTAGCTGGGATCTTGGGAACTGTACACAAAGAGGAATTTAGAAACTTTTGACATCGATCATGATGTTCACCTCCATTATTTTTTGAAAGACCAGATCTGCTCTCAGTAGAATAGCTTACACAGTCCATAGAAATTTGCTGTCTCCCATATCTTTCATATGTATTTTTTCCTCTATATTGAATGAACTAGGTTGGAAACATTTCCTAAGCAGTGAAGAACTTTGACCCACATTTTCACAGCATCAGAAAATGCAGTCTTAGACAGTATGGCAAGGTGCTGCCCTCCAAAAGATGAGTGATGTACTGAAGACTTGCCCCAGAACATTTTCTGCTAGGGCTCAGGGGGAGCTGGGCTGGCAGTGTCAAAATGCCAAGCATATTTGGAGAGGGAAGAAACCATAGGTTAATATCAGCTGCGTACTCCCTAGCCAGGAAAAGGAAAGGCAGAAAGGAAGAAACAGGTTTTTAGCTTTAGGCAATTCTGAGTAGTATTGCTAAGAGATGAATAGGTGTGGCTCATCTTTTTATTAACAGAGGAAAGACTCCGTGAACAACTAACTGTGCTGGTGTCAAAGAACATTATGTTGAACTGTGAGGATCAGAAAACCCCAAACAGACAGACCCCAAAACACTTGTCTTTTTTTTGTATTGTTGGGTAAAAGCTACAATGATCCACAAATCACAAAATCAATACACTTCTCTCACTCTGGAGAGGCTGGGAGTGGGGGATGTTTTGCTTCTATGCTTCTGGTGTTATGGTAGCAACAATAGTGGATGGGTTTATGTTTCCTTCAGCAGTAGTAAATGGATTGAAGCTGCAACATTCTCTCTAAAAGGACTGTAACAAATGAAGAAGCCCAGAAGTCTTTATATTTTTAAAAAAGGGTAAATTTTCATGCACCCAAAAACCCTTAAACTGCCTTTGTGACTTAAGTTTCTTACATCTAGAGATTCTGCCCATTAGTAACTGTTGCATTGCCACTGATTAAAAATATAAGTGTAAGCGATTGAAACCTCCAGTAAGGTACACTGTTATAACAAATGTTTTCATTGACGAGGAGACAGTTATAGCGTGAGATATTCATTTCTAAATGTACCTACAGTAGTTATCCATGATCTGGTGATGATTATTTATTGTTTAATTAAAACATATGCAGGGGATAAAAAGCCCATTAGGATAAAGCATTGTGTCAAAACCAAAAAGTTGCAGTAAAGTTTGAGCATGGAAATGCCTGCTGCTGGTTTCTGTGTATTTATTGTCAAGTTTGGTAACAAGCTTCAGAGAAAGAGAATATTATGTTATTCTAAAGTAGTCACCTGCTTCTATAAAATTAGAAAAGAGCTTGAATTATTTATCCAGTAAGTCTAACCAGAAATGAAGTACATTTTTTGACTAGTATGCTGTGACATTAGGTGTCACAACCTTGTTAAGGAGCACTTTTTGTTCCAGCCTTGATTAAATATGAGTGGGGAGGAACTAATTAAAAAGGAAATGTTCTGCCAGTTAGAAAGAGCAATAAATTTTTTCAGGGAAAGTATCAGTTCATATAGAAGCCTAATAAATTAACCCATTTTTGTAAGGAAAACTACAAATGCATTTTATTCAAAGGTACACTGCTAGTTTTGAAGCTTAAACTCATTAATCTCTGTGAATTTTTACACTTGTCTGAAATGATTTGAAATACTTGCCCTGATGCATCAGCTGAGGATAATCATCTATTTGAATTTATGGGGAGCGTTGTCACTGTGAGATATGGGAATTTGCATGTGTAACTTCAGAATACTAGGACAAATTACACATGTAAATTCCTGTATACTGGGATGTATGAGAGAAAACATTCTTTTTTTCATAAATAATTGTACTTTTAATTAAAGGTGGATTGATTAAATTCTAGTGTGTAACT
This sequence comes from Coracopsis vasa, assembly GCA_026283785.1. Classification (NCBI taxonomy): domain Eukaryota; kingdom Metazoa; phylum Chordata; class Aves; order Psittaciformes; family Psittacidae; genus Coracopsis; species Coracopsis vasa. The sequence goes on from JANHGB010062579.1 coordinate 17,276, forward strand.
TATCTCATAGTTTCTGCACTTTTGTTTTCTTACATTTCCAGCATAGCCAGTCCATTCTCTCTGTGTGTCCTCAGAAAGTCCAGAAAATTCTCTAAAGCAAAATCCTTTTCGTAACTGATTCCTGGACCTTGCTGTATTTCAGATCAGCATTTTTCACATTCCCTCTGCATTATCCTTTTTCCAGGAAGAGGTATGTATGGGAAGGATGACTTTAGGGCAGTTTTTATGTTTGTCCCTGGACAAAGATTCCTGGATAAGTTATAACAGCTCAATCACGTTTCTAAATTGTGCTTTACTGTGGTGGAACCAGGGGGAGGCTCTGCAGCCAAGAGCTGTTGGAGAGCAGTGTGCTCTGACTAGGCCCTATACGTCCTTTGGCAAAGCTTGTATGATGGTGTTATGTATGTGTATGTCTTTTCTGTCAGCTGGTTCTGGCCTTTCCATGCCAGAAGTATTTTTGTTAGGTATTCAGGTCTTCCTGCTGTCAGAGTGGTGCAGAGGGAGTATATTGTGACAGGCTAATTTTATGGTATCTCTCGATACTATTAGAAAAAATTATGAGATTGTATTATGGATGCTGCTTTATTCTAAAAAATAAAATAATTTTTATTCTATAGAATATCTAATTCTTTAGAATATTTTTATTCTAAAAAAGCATTTTACTGTACTGCAGTAATTTTTTGAAAGGCTGATCTGCCTGCAAATGCTATGACACATACAGAATATAACTGAGCAGAGCTGCCTACTTCAAGAGTGTGGGTTTTCCCCTTGGATCAGTTTGGTAAGCAAGGCAAGGCTGTCCTTTTTGGTAGCATGTGTGCTTAGGGTCTTCTGGAGGTTTTAAGTAAAAAAAATCCCCAATTAGTGAAAGTGTGGTTGACTTTTGCTGCCATCTGTGTCAAATTATAGCTGTGGACTTGTGACCTTTATATAAACTATAATGTGCGTGTCAAGGTATTATACGCTGTTAAGTTATTCATACTGAACTGGGTATGGTGGTGCAGATGTTTTGTGGAGTCTTTAAAATGGATGTTTCTCAGTCATGAGAGACAGAGCTCAATGAGCTTTTCTGATCTTTTGTACTTACCTACAGTTACTTCTATACTGAGTGGAGAGAGAAATCAGCACATGCAACCACTCAGGTACTGAATTATTTCATTAAGTTTTCTCTGCTGACTGTACAGGGAGTGAGGAACCCAACTGTGCATGTTAGAGCCTAAAACCAGGTGGGTTTGGGTACCCAAACCTCATATTCTTTCCCAAGCATGGGCCATTTGACTAAAATGAAGCTACTGACAGCTTGGCTTCTTGGTTTCAAACATCTAAAGTATCTGAACAGCAATCTGAAGCCTCTCACCTAACATTAACCTCTTAATTCCCTCTCCTGTTGTTCCCTGAGACTGTGATGGTGGTCTACCTGAAGTAGCTGCTTGTGCGTGTAACTAAAATTGTTACTGAGAAGAATCATATACCACTCTTTCTCTGAAGTATCATAATAATATCTTCTGATAACCCCATTATGCTCCTTTGGATAAAATGCATTTACTTGGGATTTTTTTCAGATTTCATTGAAAATCCAAAGGGATTTAAAGTAACTGCTGCATGCTACCAGTGTATTGTCCATAATGCAGCATCTTAAAGCAGTTATCACAAGTAAAAAGTATACAGTAACCATTCTCCCAAGTAAACCTGCTTTTTTTTCTAATTCAGAAAGCTGGGTTGTAATGCTCTCACAGAATTCTAGAAACTGTCATTTGAAAAAGAATCTACAGTAGAATGAAGGCATCTGTTCAATTTATTTTACTTCTGCACACTAGATAATATTGAAAACAAAGATATTATTTTCCCCCTTGTTTGTCACCAGGCAGGAAAAAAAAAAAAAACACATTACATTTTTAATTTCATCATTGTTTGTCTGCAATCAAAAGAGAAACAATGTTTAAATTAAGAGCTTCAGCATTCTCATCCTGTTTCACAAAGCTCCACAAAGCTGGTATTTTGCTGAGTGGTTATTTTAAAACAAGGAGTCATTAGACTACCCCCTCACACACTCTGCTTAGGAAACAAGGTCTCCTAGTACATAACTATTAGTGAAAGTAATGATAGTCTTGTAGATAGTCTTTTTTTTCTTCATTTTAGTGACATTTTTGTACAGGTGTCCAGGCAACTGTGAATTAACAAATATTTCTGCATGCTGATATTAGTTTAGAACCATAGAACGTTTGGGGTTCGAAGGGACCTTTAAAGATCATCTAGCTCAACCTCTTCCCATGTGCAGGGACATCTTTCACTAATCAGGTTGCTCAAAGCCCTGTCCACTTGACCTTAAACACATCCAATGACAGGGCTTCCTCAACTCTGAGCAATCTGCTCCAGTGTCTTATCATCTTTATCATAAGAAATATGTTTGGCTTTTGGGGCTGCAGCTGCACACTGCTGGCTCATATTGAGCTGACTAAACTAGTGGTACTCAAAATGATGAGTGCACACTGTGTTTATAAACAATTACAGTTACATCGACTGGTTTTGTGTGCTTTCTCTCTGTGTTTGCTAAATCTATTCTTAACTGTAGTTTTGCTTATTTGGTTGTTAGAGTGATTTGACCAATTGGTCTTTAAGTATCAGACTCATGGAAGATTGGAGGTTGAAGAAGTATTCTGAGGAAATGCTGTTATGTGCTTGTCCACATGTCAACATGTTTATGTTATTTATGTTCTTTTATGTTCTTCCCAGGGCATCAATTGTTAGACTCCTGGGATTAGGGTGGAGGCCTGGGTTTACTAAGTTTTGTTCAAGGTCCAGCACTTCAGACTCATGTGCTTGAAATGCCAACAAAACAGATATCTATTTGGAAAATGTACTTCCTACTGCAGAGAACCCTTTTTCAAATGATTACAGGGATTTCCAATACTCAATTTTTGATGCATTGCTATGGCTGTGTATGAACATAAGTACTCACTCCATTTCAGATCCAGTTTCCTTATTTTCTGCTCGTGTAGAGGGATGTTCGTTCACCTCACCAACTCAATTACAGAGTAGTATTTTCTTTTCTACTTAACTAAATCATTATTCAGGGTGAATGGCTTCTAAATGTATTCTAATTTATGTGTTGGGAAAGAAATTATTTACACCCAGATTAACAAGAAACTTGGGCATTGTTAGACTAAGCACAGCAACATAGGGACCCAGACCTATACACTTACCAAGCCAGACTAAGCATTTCATATGCATATACAGTGAATAAAGAAAGCTAAGTATCTTTGGCTGAGAGCCACAGTATCCATCACACTAATGCTCACACCTGTCAAGAAGCAATGCTGAAGTAAGGAGGGTGTTTGAAATCCTGTCTGCTGGCCTAGAACAGCCAGATTAATCTATACACTGAACTCAGAATGTTTGTATATGTATTGTACATATATATATATAAGCAGACCAGTTTATATCTGTGACAAGGCTACCTCATAGTGCTGTGTTACATGAAATTAATTTTGAAAAAGAAAGTCAGAGTTGCCTTACATCACCAAAAAGGTAACTTTACATGACAGGGAAGGAACATTAAAAATATACCTACCTGATAATAGTTTGGGTTGACAGATCTGATGTAATATTCAGCAGATAACTGTCAAGTTTGGATGCCACAAGATTACTTCTAGACTCTGTACTGCTCTATGGCATGTAGGACTAGATAGCCATGCTTTAGAAGAGTTCTTTTGCAAGTGCATAATATATGCATCTATTGTGAGCAGTAAAGGCAAATACTGATCATAGGTCAAAGCCTTAGAAATCAGAGTGATAACCTTCAAAAAGAGCTGCTTCTGCAACAAGTGAACCTGCCTCTATACTCTATCTAATTAATCAGAAGCTTGCTTACAATGTTCTTTTAAGACCTGATGTTGGAGATGGCCATCAGGCATAGAAATCAGCAATGTGGTGGTCAGGGTTACAACCTAGGTCACCCCCTTGCACTGTGATGGAAAATGCATTTTCTTCCAGCTGTCTTGACAAGCACTGGAAATTCCCAAATGGATCTAGTCTTAGGCCAACTTACCACATTAATGGGACATCCCTTGACTTTTTGTACTGTATTATAAATTGTACTCTGTACCTCAGCAGAGGTAGAGTATTTTAGTAGTAGTAGTGTTATACACCTTTTTATTAGTATCCTTTACCTTCCTCATCCCTTTGGCAAAATCCTTGTTTGACTATTATCAGTAAGATGGGAGCAGATTCATCTCCGTTAGATTTATAAAAAGAAAAACCCGTGGCTATTCCAAGTTCCATAATCATTTTGAGATACAACTGTTGTATCCACTGTTTTGTACATGCAAGGTAGTCTCAATACTCATTACAGTTTCATAAACTTGCTGTAATATTTCTGATGCATATTAAGCACAGGAGAAGGAGACTATGTGCCTCGTTGCTGGGTTCTAAAACTCTTGTAAAAGTGCAAAGCTGTGAAATGCATCTCTAAAGTACTCTATTTTCTCAAGTAGGAAGGTCAGATTAATTTTAATCTTAATTTTACATTTCTTGATAAAGTTAATGTTTTCTAAATATTGCTCTTGAAGTTTAGTATTACCAAACGAAAAATTATTTCAAAAACTATTTCATTTCATTCAGGACACAATTCCTTTGGGTTAAAATTGGTCTAACCCTTTCCAATACATATATGTCCATATATACATTAAGAAAATATGATTTCTTTGGTTCTTTGTCGATATCATCTTCACTGACTGTGTAAGTTCAGGAAGTGGTATAATTATAGTTTGGTTTTGCACTCTATCTTTCCTCACTATGTTTAATAAGAAATGGCTTCACTTCCCCACCAAGAGCATCAGTTGGCAACTATTTGAAAAGGTGATGAGACAAATTCACCTTCCTGTTGTGTCTCTTTCAAGCACAACAGAATTTAATTTCTTCTGTTCCCTTGTTTATCTTCTTTTTTGTACTGTTACTGTTACTGTCTCTTCCTGGCCTTTAGTCTCTTTCTTTGGTTCCTTTGCTCCTATTCTGTGTGGTTGCAAAAGTGGCGATGACTTCTTTGGGGATTTTTATTTCTACATAGAATATTCTGAAACATACTAACTCAGCATGCTGGCCTAAACCTGTTGCTTCTTTTTCAGTCAGCTGGATCTAAAGTCCATTGTAATCAATGGAAATAACACAGTATGATCTAGTAGGACTGACTCCAACATTAGTAGAAGCAGAGAATGTAATTAGAAAACATGGCCATCCTGTAAAGAGTGGTGATGACATTCATAGCCAGTCCCTTTCTTTACTAGTAGTGGTGGTAAGTTGCAAAAGTAGTCCTGCTTGGTTTCTCTTCTCTGAAGGGTGATGCTTTAGATTATTTAAATAGTAAAGAGAAGCCCAGGGGAGGCTTTTTATGTATAAAATCAAGGTCTGGGGAGCAAAAGTCTATGGAGCTTCAAGTAATTCAAAGAACAGATAATGAAGAAGTTATTTTTATCTTTTGCTCTCAGTTTTTAGCTTGAAAGGTAGCATGAGTACCCTTGCCTACCTGAAAATTTCTAGCAAGCGAAAGGAAAAGCAAATATAACAGAAAAAGTTTGGTGGAATCCCACTGGAAGAATTTACCCCAAGATTCTGTATTACTTAAGAACACAGGATAATGAGGAAACTATGGGGCATCATTAGGTGTTACAGACATTGCTCGTTTGTTCTCTAACATAATATAATAATTCAGTCCTGAGCCTGAATTTTTAAAAAAGAATGAACCTGAAAAATTATTAGCTATAAAAATAACTGAAATATAGAAATACATATATTATTCCTTAAAATCCTGGGTAGGCGGGCAAAATTGTTTGAAATTAATATCTAAACTGTTGAAATTAATATCTAAACTATTTGATTTTATGATCCAGAAGTACTACTGCTAACTAAGGCTGAAATGTAATCTAAGAGGTTACATTACTTAATATACTTTTGCCTTTTCACCTGTTTACCTCTCTGTTCATCATCCTCCCACTTCACCCTGAATAAAACAGCAAACATGTGCAATGATTTATGGATTGATGCAAGCTATAACTAATGCTGCCAGAGCTGAATCTGTCACTGGTAATTTGCTTGCATACTTCTGGAGAACGAAGCCTTTTGCCTTCTCTCAGGCCTTTGGGTTTATTTGTTTTGTTTTTTTTTTTTGGTGTGTGTTCTACATCATATAATTTAGCTAACCTGGGAAAATACACAGAGAAAGAAGGCAAATTAGGTGTCCGGTGCAAGCATTTTAAAGAAACAGTCATTCAAACAAATGGATCAACAAAAGCTAACAGCATATAATTACTCCATTCATACATTTCACTGATTTGGGGATTTGAGAGCCTTTTAGGTTTCTGAGTTGGATTTAGATTTTCTATAACAGCAAGAGCATTGCCTTTTATTTTGAAACTAGCAGATTTCAGTCAAGTGGGTTAATATTAGGCATGCTTTCCCAAAAACCCTGTTCCTTTAGCTTGGACAATTAATCGTTTAACATCATTGCTACTATTATATCACTTGTTGCTACAGTTGGAGATTTCCTTTTTTCTGTAAATGTATGTTCAATGCTGTCATTCCCACGTATTCACCATGCTTCTGTTAGATAACACATGCACAGAAGGTGGTGGGAAAGACTAAACTTGCATTTGATTCAGTAGTGTTACTGAGGAAGAGACAAAACCAAGCTGCCACTGTCACTGGGTATTAAAAACCCGGGGATGGAGACCAAGGCATAGAATGATAAATATTAAGCTGTATCCCAAATATTGGCTCTTTCTACTATCGATGTCTTGGCAATATTGTTCTCTGAGAGAAATCCTCAGCAGGATCTTCTTTTTAAGAGTAGCTTCCCTTTACCTGGGCTTTTACTTCCATGTTGTTTCGTTGATGCTGTCCTGAGATTCTTGTTTCTTCTTTAGCTATATGGATAAATATTTAATATTTGGATGAATTTGGACTGATAACTTCTGTCAGGAAGCATAAGATGTCAATATCTGACAGTTTCAGTTTTTTAACAGCAACATCCTAACAACAGGCTGTGGTCTTTTACCAATGTATTCTTTCATGGTGAACAGTATATAAGGGAAAACAATTTCTAGATGCTCCTTAATTAGATTGACTGATGTTTTCACTGAGGCTTGCAGACAGCCCTGACACTTCAGTGTTCTTTTCTGAGGCAATAGCTCAGTGACAATTGACAGAGAAACATCATCTGCAATACTGATAAACAATATATTTCTGTGCTTCTGATATTTGTGGGAGCTTTACAGCTCGATCTCAAGGTCACAAAGTCCAAACTCTGTTGCAGCTAATACTGACTTCCAGAGTTTGTGCATAAAACGCAAGCTACTGTCGCATTTCAAAAAGGCTTTCCAAACTCAGTTGGCATGGCTGCTGCTGTTGATAGGAGCTTCCAGGTCTGTGCCAGGCCTGTCACACAGAGGAGGTGGTGTGCTTTAATCCTTTCCTCTCCCTTCCCCAAGCACAGTCCCTCACTCCTGAAAACTAGGAATGCTGCATGCCTCATCCCTGCAGGTTACAGCTGCTTACCTCTGTTGGGATCTGCTGCCTTCCCAATGCTGCTACATTCTTCACAAATACAGTCTTCTGTGACTAACCTTCTAGCTTTTACTCTCTTCTACTGCACAGTCACAAGTTGGGATAATTTTCACTGCTTTCATTCTTCACATACCTACTCCTGTAAATCTGGGCTATAACACTGTACCTTCCAACACAGGCTTCACCTCCACATGTTCAGACTTTGTTTCATAACACAGGGGACTTGTTCCTGCACCAGCACAGGAGGTCAGGGACCAGGCTGGCATGTTCAGGGACCAGCTGGGTTATGGATGAAATTGTGAAGCCTGCAGGTCTAGGCTCCCATAGTGACAGTTTTACCTTGGGTTTGTGGCTGGCTTGTTGTTTGGTATAAACTGTGTCTGAACAAATTCTTGTAGTTACAGCTCCCCTTTTTGATATTCCTCTCCAACCTAGCTGGAATGACCAGTAGTTTCTGTAATGCTTATGGCTAAAGTTAAGCAGGATTTGGGGATAAATAATTGCTTAAAAAAAGGTTAAGGAAAATAATTTGTCTTGAATCTGTTCACTAGTTCAAGCTGAAAAAAGTGATTTATTTTTTTCTCTATGAAGTGGAACATTTGGTTTCATCCTTCTCACATGGATGTTTTGATGTTTAATTTTGAAACAACAAAGACATGTATCTTGTAATTCATGTTTTTAATTGGCATTAATGAATTATTTTGGAAAGAAAACTTGAGATCTTGACTGTTTTATTTTCTCTGAGAATAAGCCTTCATTCATTGCTAAGTCTGTTAGGAATCTTAAGTTGCACGGGTCTACTGTGATACAGCACTGAAGCTTCTGTTATTCTGATCTGCCTTATACTTATTAATTTTGCAAGAAATCTGTTATTAACTTAATAGCTATCCTTTGCCTCCATGCTAATTCACTTCTTAGGTATTTAACTGGGATAGTGAATGTCAGTTGTAATGGATTTTACATAGACTGGAAACTAGACTGAGACCTACATTTCATTTTGCATAAACCACTGTAAGTGAGGCGGAGGTCTAATGATGAATACATATTTGGAAGGATGAATGTTTTTCTCACTTAGAAGTATTTTAATAAAAGTGAACCTTTGACCCCAGAACAATAGCTGCACACAAAAGCAGAAGAAATCAATTAGAAACACCTTTTATATCCCACTCTCACTAGCTACTACTTCTATTCTTTTGTCAGACACACACATCACTCTCTATCTCATGGTGATCTCACGTTGCTCTCAGGGAAGCTTTCTAGTACGTATTTTTCCTGCAGTTCTGTCAAAGACAAATAAATATCTTTTTATGATGAACAGAGTATTTAACACTTTTTGGCCAAGAAAGTTACAGAGTTAGGGATGGGGCTAATAATGTATGTGCAAGTAACCTTCAGGTGTTGGGCAGAACTGCTTTTTATCTTGCTAGAGTGCTGAGGCACCTTTTGTTTTAAACAGGTAATTTTATGTCCTCCATGTATTCCACAAATTTAGAAAGCAAGAACATGTTTATCTTGCCTGAAGCTTGATTTCAGTACCATTGCTTATTTTAATAGAAAATTGATCTTATATGAGAGATCATTTCTCAAGAAATGGGGTATATCCCTGCATGTTTAAACAACTGGTACATACCACCTTCTAAGCAACACTTATTCCCAGCCCATTCCCAGTAAATCTAACAATGTACAGTAGCTAGCAGCCTGTTTTCCCCATAAGTAATGCTTGTGATCATTTAGTGAAAGGTCTTCTTGAAAAGTATACACACAGGGGAATAGAATTAAATCTTTTGTGGGAACTGTAAATTTAAACATCTTGACTTTGTAATATTTAAGAAGCCAAGGTACCATTACTTCACAGAGATATGTCATAAAAAGTGATAAATATCAGCTATATTGAGGATAGATTTAAATTAATTTCAATATAGCAACTTCATATTTTTCAAGATTGTGCAAAAGCTGAAGTTATTCAGCTCAGACTAAAAAATTCTCCCACTTAATTTAATTTTATGTTTTAGATACACAAACTGCTCCTAAACTAATGCAGACCGAGTTTGGGATGTGATATCAGGGAACAAGAACCACAGCAAGAGCATGTGTGAATAAAGGTGGCTTTAAGGTACTTGTGTATTCCTGTACTCAGGTGGCTGCCTGGGCACTAACTCTGCTCCTGTCATTCCCAAGAGAAGTGTTAGTACTGATGAAGGAGGATGGAGGATGCAGCTGAAGATGAAGTACAACTGTTCAAGAAAGATTAGGTTGCAAAATAGTATAGCCACTAGGAGAAGAAAACGCACAAATAACCAGTTAAACTATAAAAAAATGTGCTCTATAAGCAGCAATGAGGAACCAGCTCCTAGTGCTACTTCAATAGAAACGGGCAAGAACTGTGTCAGTCTCCTCAGGTCCGAAAATCTCCAACGCAATTGTTCTTAAATCCAGAAAGTTTGGATGCTTCTGGGAGAAACTGTCATTAGGAAAATGTAGGCTACATTAAGTGTGGCAGGGAGCAGTTGATCTCTTTATACAGACTTGATTATGTTCTTGTTAGGCAGCTCTTCCTCATGCTGAAGCTTTTTAATGCAGAAATGCCTACTATCATATCAGAATGTTTAAACTGATATGTGTCTAAATCATGCAATAGGTAAAACCAACTCAGTAGATTGAGTAGGCTGTGAAGTTTTGTGTGTTCATAACCACCTATCTAGATATAGTCATACACATGTAGCACTAAATTATATTCTGATGCTGCCTCCAGTCATTAATTTAAAACCCAACACATTTCAAAGTCATCTTGTCACTAGTACAATGTCGTATTCAGGGGGAAAAAGTGGACAGGAGTGCACTGCCAAAATCCCAGAGGACACATGACAAACACATACAAATATTTTGAATGTTTATTGCACATTGAATCTCTCTTAATTTCCATCACTGTCCCTCTCCTGCTCATATACACTTTCTTGGTCATTTTCAGTGTCTTCCCTGCTGTCAGCGTCTTTGAACTTAAAACAAATTGGCTTTGGTTCCTCCCATGGATTGTGATATACAGAGTTTCTTAAAACTTTGACTGCATCTCCTGGATTTATCTGATACTTTGTTGTCTAAATCCATTGTTGTGCCTGGCTCCCCTATTCTTTTCTGTAGGAATTATAGCATGATCTCCTCTTTGCAACTGTTTTGAACATACAGACTTCAAATAGTCTTCAGAGCTATTGTTAGCTAATATATCCAGGCACCTGCAGATGTGAATGCCCTCCTTTGGTTATGACCAGAGAACGGTATTAACTTGTCTGATAATGTTTTTTGCTAGTGGTAGGTGCCCTCTAAATGCATCTAGGACAAGCATTCCTCCTTTTTGTTAATAGCACACCTGGTTGCCTATTCTGAACAACGTTCAGCCAATCCTTCATTAAGTCTTTAGGCATCCATCCTGGTTTTGACACCTAACAATTATTCCGGTAGGCAGCTGTTCCTTCGGCATTGTTTTATGCTTTGGAATCACATATGGTGGCAATTTCATACCATCTGCTAACACTGCCAACATGACTGTAATGTGCATTTTTTCATTCTCCAAAGTTTTTTATGATGACAAATTCTGCGCCTATTTCTTCAATGTTGTAACGGGGTGGTGTGTCAAAATAAACTGGAGTCTCACCGGCATTACTCGTTTGGCTCAGCAAGTAATTGCAACCTCTCCATAATCCAGTTGCACACTGCTGGAATGCAGTGATTTTTCTAGTGAAGTTTGGAAGTAGGTGTGAGTATAACACTTCCTCACTGTAGGCAAAATCCGTTCTGCCATATCATTTGTACACATCGACTATTGCTTGCCTTGAATTCCCTCTGTTTTGTGCTTGTGCTATTTCTCGATCTTTCAGTTTAATGATTTCCTATATAACAGCATTTGTGTCTTTTCTTGGAGTATGCGGAAATTCTACAACTTGTTCTACTTCGGGAGAATTCTATTTCGGGTGCTTACACATGTTATATATATACACTTTATATGTCCTCTCAGCATCACAAATCTTATTTTTTATCACAAGAGATACCACGAAGCTTAAAATAGGCACTGCATACCTTTTGGTACCTTCCCTGTTGCACTTGCTTTTCTCATCTCCAGATGATCTGCTTTTTTACACATCACTTACTTACAAATTCAGGGAGACTCATAAAGCTGTGAAAGATCACAGTGGATTTCTGAACAGCTAACATGCTAACACCATGTTTTATTTAAACTTAGAGCTGCTTTGGACATATTCTTGCTCTTTCTTGACTCGAAGGCCTACCACAGTGCACACTCGCTTTACCTGCATTAATCCTAAAGGAAGATGAACCAATTTTTTGAGTTAAACTACTTGGCGGGGGGAAATCTTCTATCTTACTAAATATGTTAACTTGAATTTAGGTGTTCTATTTTAGGCATTTACTCTGTGCTCCCTTTATTATGAAATGCATTTTTCATTCTCTCTTGTGGTAGGTGACTAAAAAGCATGGAAAAAGTTTACCTCTATAACTGCCCAACTGTCCCCACCGTAGGAGTGTAAATGACTACCTGCAAGAAAGGCCAGACTTTCAGACTACTGAAGTTCGATAGAATGGGGACAGACAGCTTAGCGTAAAGGTGCTGAAGGTGTGAAGAGATTTTGAAAGATACATGGCAAGGTTTGCCCAGACAGCTGGTAGTTACACTTTCTTGAGAGAGATGATTGAAAATTGCAGTGCCTCCTACCTTGTGACTGATCCTGGCTACATGCAAGTTCGCCTCCAGATACATGAAAGTCCTACATTTGTTTGGACTGAGGACTTCTTGGACTGTCATGTCTCCAAGGAAGCTAGCAGAAGTGTTATTTTTCCATGTAGACTGCTGTCCATGGGAAGATGGAGAGGAGTGGGGAACTGGTATTGTAGGTCCTACGTCAGTAATTAAATTGGCATATGGCACAGGGAATGCAAAGTATTGCTAGATCACTTTAAACGTAGGCATTTGCCCCCAGGCCTTTGGGAATCAGGAGCTGTTCCTTAACATAGGAGCAAGATTTCATCATTAATATGGTTTAATCATGCCACTTCAGGAAAGGAATGTCTCTGAGCTCACATTGAAACAAAAATCAACTAATAGGTAACATAGCCTTTTTGAGAGGCTGAATGTTTTATATCTCTGCCAGTATGCTGAAACTCCAATTTCGGAAAGAAACAAATGATCTGGCACACCATCTTTGATTGGTTGCCAGCTCTTGGTTTAGGACAATCTGTAACCTCCTTCAGATAGTGGGAAGGGAGCAGCACATGTCATCTGATTTGCTTTGCAGTAGGTGGCAGAAGAACCCAGTCGCCACAAGGAAGGCATTGTGCCAGAAACCCAGCTAAAAGGCAAGGCTGGACTCCAGGTTTTCAACCATTTCTTTGCAGAGAACTCTCTGGCTCCCCATAAATGAAAAGGTACTGACCTGTTCTAAAATTGGTTATTCTGTAGGCATTTCTGAAATGGGTCTTGCAGTGATTGAAGTTTTGAGTCATAAACCACCAGCTTAGGGGTCTTTTTTGTGGGGTTTGTTGTTTTAGGAGATTTTTCAAAAGGGCATTTATGCTGATACCTAAGGCAGTGCCAAATATAGTAAGGGGAGTGGAGAAAGGAACAAATATAAGAGAGATGCTACCAAAGTTAGTATGGCTGCCATGTCTCCCATCTCTTTTGCAGAAGCATACATCCCAATTTTACATGCAGATACTTGGAAAGCAACTTGGTGGACAGAGTATTGCAATCAAACTAACCTGTTTCAGCTTCTCAGATAATAAGATCATAATCCCTTACATGCAGCACTTTAGAAACTAAAATTGAGAAATAAGTATTATAAAACTTATTTAATTTTCATTAAAATTTTGGATGCATACGGTTTCCTGATCAACATGATCAGTGAAAAGAGATTAATTTGCTGTAAATGAATTAAAGAGGAAAGGCTTCAGCAGTCTTTAGAGAAAAAGAAATAAAGAGAAAATTCTTAAAAAGTAGATTACTTTCCTTCCATTTTTCAAATCCAGGCAGGAATATGCGCATTCTTATTTCTCCATATGTTTAGTTTCCTTTCTTCTTTCACTCATGCAGAAGTTTGTCTGTGTAGCGCATGCAGATCTAAAAGTGATTTGTCCAGTGAGTCATGTCCTGACCTTCCTGGCTATGAATGAGAACAAGTCCGAGCATGCTTTTCGGGACAGAGGTACATCTCTTGATCCCAGCAGCCTGGAAGTCTGGATATCTGGCACATCATTTGCTCAGAGTGGCAAATTACCAAGAGAAGGCATAATCTGTTGCCTGTGTCAGTACGGTTGGCAAGTCTGAGCGCATAGTCTGTTCAGAAGTTGATTAGAGAATAACAGATGAAATGTGACCTTTCTCTAGTACTCTAGGTAACGGCTTAGAAAAGGTGAAGATGCAGAGTATATTAGGTTTCTTACAGAGTAAGAGTCCCATTCAGGCAAGCCATGTGCAGAACACTGTCCCATGAATGAAGTTCTGATGGAGCTGATGCCAACAGCTCTCTACAGCTGAGCCACAGTACTGCTGGGAGAAACCTGCGGATCTGTATGAACCAGCATAGTCCAAGTCGTTTCAGGAATACACTAGGTGAGTTTTTATTTGGGAAAATTATCACAGCAGTTCTTACAGACACCATTTGTCTTAACTGAAGAACTCAGTAACCTAATGATGGTCATTTTATGGTCAAGAAATCGAAGGCACAAATAGCTGAGTGACTTACCTAAGCCTGTTTCTCAGCTAAGTACAAAATTCAGACTTTCCTGACTGGCCAGCCCTCACCTTGTTTCATTGCCTGGTTTTCTCTATCCTCCTACCCCCACAAGCAGGGTGAACCACATGAGCTGGCCTACATTAGGGCAGACAGTTTGCTTCTCGATACGTGAAATAGCTGGTTCTTCCTTAACTCTCATGCCGTTCATTGCAACCCTAAACCCTCACCCTAGCTGCAAAACCCAAACCAAGCAAACAACAAATAGCCAGGCCTTTCTTCACTGAAAGGGTTGTCAAGCCTTGGAACAGGCTGCCCGGGGAAATCACCATCCATGGAATCACCAGGTGGAGTCACCATCTGTAGAGGTATTTTAAAGATCTGTAGATGTGGCACTTAGGGACATGGTTTAGTGGTGCAGTTGGCAGTGCTGGGGTAACACTTGGTCTCAATGATCTTAAAAGTGTTTTCCAACCTAACTGATTCTATGATTATATGGATTTCCTTCTCCATTTCTAAAAGGAATAAAGTTGTGGTAAAAGAGATCTGAAATAGGAAGTGAGAAGATAACAGAATCATGCTCTGAGAGAACACTTAGGGAGTAATTACGTATTGAAATGTTAGGGTCTCACTGCCTTTTTCCTTCACTCAGACCTTTGGTTCTTTTCTTTATTCTGAGTAAATGTATGCAGATGCATGCCAGGTTTTTGTGTCTGTAACTGTATGCCAGAGTGTTTATTGTTTTGATGCCAGTAAGTTTGCCCACTGAGCCTCCCAGCCCCTGTATTTATATACTTTGCACACTGTAAAGGGATCATAGCTCCTTGGGAGACATAGTGCTAACATTACTGTGGTGCAGAAAATAGAGAAGTAGCGGTAGGCCAGAGCTGATGTATTGTTAAAATTCCTAACTTCATTATGTGTGAGTCTACTAAATCTTTATTTTGGTATCTGAATTCAGAAAGGGGAAGAATGATGCTGAATTATTTTCTTTCTCACCGGGAACAGTCTCAGCTTGCTGCCTGTGCTTTGTAAAGGCTGCATACATAGTTAAGCACCTTTTGCGTTTGCAGATGCCTTTACATTTACAAATGCCTTTATCTTCAGAAGCATATTTGACACACTAGGCTAGCTTACGGTTTGAAAAGCCAGTGAATCATTCTGTGAATAGCTGAATACAGAACATTTGAAACAATCAGTGACAACTTGCCAGGGCTTGGGCAGAATGCTCCCTATTGTAAAAAGAGCTGTAGAGCAGGCTGTGAAGCTCGAGTGGTCATCTGATAGGAAATGAATGCAACCAATCTCCAAGGAGCTAAGCAGATATTAGCAATACCAGTTGCTTGTAGTCATAGTGTTATTTATCTCCCTGCGTTTGACCGAGCTTCTCATGTTCTGTTCAGGAATAAAAGGATTGCTACTTTTGTTAGTCCTTAACTCTGAAGTATTTCCATATCTGGTAAAATGTGGGGGTTTAAATATTAGGTCTATTTATATAAATGTCCTTGTTCCTGAATTCGTGAAATCATAATAAAAACCCATGAATACAGGTAGTTCCTAAATCATGTGACTGTAAGCAGGATTGAAGGTGCCATTCTATTACATAAACAGTCACAGGTTTATCTTTTTCCTATTAAACTGTTAATATCCCACAGCTACTAGAGAGAAATAAAACTTGAGTTAGTGACTTAGCTTCCCTTTTCTTCTTTATTCTCTACAATGACTTAAAAAAGGGTTTAGTATCTGAGTGTGAAATGTAGTGAGAGAGCACAGATGTGTGGGGGGATGTGAGTGCAGATACTCTAGCGCTGCTACAAACCCTTGTTTATTCAATTTACAGTGAATTGAACTGTTACATTTCTTCACATTCGGTTGTTCAGATCTCAAAATCTCAACTTTCTGGCATTCTAGATCTACCTATGAGATTTTTGTTTGGAAAAATTATTTTCCCAAACCCATCCAGCATATATTTTGACTTGTATCCCTGCTGAAATCCAGCGTAAACTATTGCTTTGACAGCAACAGTTTCTAGATAAATACCATAAAGAATTAACTCTAAACAAGCCTTCACGTAGTCTGTATCATCATTGCTCACCATTGAAATGGAGCTGCTTCTCCAATAAAACAAAAGAAATCAGCAGTAATCCAAGATTCCTCCAGCAATATTACAAACATTGAAAAAACAGTAAATAGGGGGAACTCTTTTAAAGGTTTGAAATTACAGTCAAAGTAGTAGAATTGTGCACACAAAAGGAATGGTCTTTGTTATTACCATATCTTTTCCTCTTTCTTTTCATTGTGTATATAATTGTATATTCACTGTATTGGTATAATAAGTGTTACTGTGCTGCAGTGTAATACAGCATATTTCTCAGGGATTCAAAACACAATGGCTGTGAATGAAATTAGATGCCACTACCAAAGGTAGATTTTTTTTTTTCTTATTTTATTTCTTTGCAGTTTGTATGAGTATAATCTCTACAACATAGGAAATTGTGACAAATTACGACAAAAGATAAACCATGTGCAAATGATTATCATATTGCTCTGTTTTCAGGGTGTCTGAAAATAGGTAGTTATGTTTTCTAGTTTTTCCTTACCACGTAGTATGATTTATAGACCTTTAGGGGGATTTTTTTTGCTCTGGGAATTGGTCAAAGTCATGGCGGTAGAGGAGGAAGAATTAAATGCGTGTACATTGTTCTGGTGATTTTCCACTAGAGATCTTGGAAATTCTTTCATGGAACCTGTCTAAGTCTGCAGTAAATGATGCGCTTTTCTACCAGGTGGATGCTGAATTGATTTAAAGGTACTCAGCTGCTACATCATCTTTATTTTCACACATCAAAGGTAGGCATATTGCAAGCAATTAATCATGTACTTGTTTATTGTTCTGGAGTAAATGCATTTTACACACCTTTTGTTGCTGAATTTAATTTAATTACAAATCATCCCTGTGTGTATCTGTCATTACCTTAGTGAACACAAAAAGGGAAGGATGAGGGAGAAAAAAAACAAGTGTTTGCTTTTGTGATTCTGGTTACTTTTGAAACAAGGGGCATAAGAGAGGTTACTTATCACTGGTATTTATAAAACTAATTAACTACTAAAAGTATTTACAAACATATTTGACTACTAATATCAAAACACCTGTGTTTTATATGAAAACATTTAGTCAGTTGTTAGAATCAAATCAGTCCCTTGTGAGAGCCCAGTTTCACAGACTGGCATTTATCCAGGTCAGCAGGGCGCTTGGTTGTCATTTGGAACCCCAGGTAAAAAACAGGGGGAACTTTACAATGATTCTTAAAAAAATAATTTTTACCCTTTATGTCTTTTCTACTTAGAGGTGTAGACATTAGTCGTTATTGTCTTGCTTTCTCTTTTCACAGTCATCCCCCCAGACTCTTTTGTTAATGGCTATGGCAATAGTTGTCCTGTGTTTGTGTAACGTGAAGTTGCTTTTTGGGGTGTGGATATTGTTTTCCTTACAGTGTATTCAAAATGAATGTTAAAAAATATGCAGTCACTACTCCTTGGGAAATTTTCATTTGCCCACTGCCATTTTACTGGGAACAAGAGCTGAGACACTGAAATTTTAAAATGTGGCAGATTGGAATTCTTTACAAAAACCCACTGGCAGCAGTAACGTTTTCATCAGTTAAAACTAAAAAAAGGCTTCTATGAATGACTAAACCCTCGTCTTTATGAAATGATGAAATGTGAAGATCCTCTGTCATCTCATCTTCATAAAAAGGGAAAATTTATAGACGATGGAAATTTGGAAGCATTGAAATAAATGGCTATGAAACATGTCAGCATGGCCATGTCTGTAATTTCAACTGAAAAGTAGTACAACGCCTTTGGGGAATAGAATTAATGCAGTGAGTGGAAATGTATGAAAAACTTCGTGATAAACAAGATCAGAATGTCTCCATTTCTGTTTTAATTCCCTTCCTTTCCCAAAGCAGCCCAGTTGGTCACGCAGTGTAGAAAGTATTAATTATATACATTTCCTATTAGATTTAAGCCTGTGGTTTTATTTTGCCTTTATTATAATAATGCAGTTCTTTAAAAAGGGATGGGTAGGGGTTTCTGGATATTTCCCGGTTTAGCAAGAGTGCAAAAAGAGAGGAGGATGTGTGACATCAGCCTTCACATTTGTATCTCCCAGTAGAGAGTTTTACTCACTTAATCGATAAGTCCGTTTAGTTTATTATTGGTTTAGTTTAGAAAACAGTGACTGATTACTGAAATTTACTCTTCTTCTAGAACCATATCCAGGCTCACCTTAAATTTACTCTTCTTCTAGAACCATATCCAGGCTCACCTTATCAGTAGTTCTTTGTCTCTGTAAGTTTTACTATATGAAAAAACTTTATGTGAAACTTGTCCTTAACTTTAAGATGTAATTTTACTGGTGAAGACATGGTTTGTTTTTTCCCCTTTTTTTAGTGTATGTACAAAATGGTACATGTAGAAGAGAAACAAACTGAAAATAGACTTCCAAGGCTACACCCACGTGATGGTCAAGATCTATTAGAAGGATATCAGTAATTAATATATTGCTGGTATCTGTAGTATGTTAATTCTTTTACTGTCTCCTAAATGCTGTTCTCCATCCTTTGTGTATTGTACCCATTCTTTGAACCTCCTTGTATAAGTCTAGCTTCTTTTTAGGTTAGGATGGATTATGAACAATCATCTACTTAAATTAGGGTGCACTTATATAACTAATGTGGAGACTGACCTTTGGTGTCTATGACTAATTTTCCCCTTATAAGCCAAGATTAGATCATAAGCATTTACAAAGCTGGTTAAATCAGTAGATACTTTTGAGGGGAGAAAGGTAAAAATAAAAAATAATAAAGAGAAGTCTCTTTTTTCCCATGTTTTTTTTTCACAGTAGTTTAATTTACATGGAGCTTTTGTAGCTTCAAACACTTCAGACTCAAATCCCAAGTTCCTTACGAAAATAAAATGGGTAAGATCTTAGTTAATACTTTTGCTCTCTGATTAAAATCACAAAGAGTTCCAGCTTTTAAAAGTTCTTAGACAAAAGGACAAATTCTGCTCTTGGCCTCATTCTATAATGTCAGTGAATCCTTGCTGTTAAATTCATTTATCAGTGTGAAACATGTAGATTCTTTATCCCAAAAGACTCATGTTTAGACTGTTGATCATAATAGTAAAATCTTGCGTTAAATATATGCAGCATATGAAGAGGAGGATACAAAACTAAAGTACCTACAATGTGAGAAGGGTTCAAGCTGTAAAGTCTTATAGATGTAATATTGAAATTGAAGCGCCAGATAACTTGGGACTAACCAGTGAATTAAGTATTTTTTTTAACACTGTATACATTAACCTGGTTATAGTACTCAAGGAGTCCTCCAGTGAATATATTATTGTTACACCATCTCAAAAAATAGAGAAAATACTGATTTTGTTAGTGGCAAAATTCTGCACTTTGGCTAAGAAAGGTAGCGGTCATTTTTATGTAATGCATCACAGGTTTAAATAAATGTGAATTGCTGTCCAGAGTATTCAAAATGAGGAATCCATTAAAACTTCCATATCATCATTTCGTGTTTGCTACAATTATTTAATATTTAACAACTGATATATGAGAGCAATGAAATTGTTTTATGAATGAGGTAAGTTGTTCTTCTGTCATCCTGCACACCGCTGTGCAAGATGAAGCTCTGTTAGATGTGAGCCTTTTTCCTGGAGCAAAGATTTGATTGCTCCAGACTGAGTTTAGGTAGCAGGCGTTAGGTCTTTACCCCTATTTACTCCTTGTTCTTGTTAGGAAGGCACTGGAAGGAGGCAAGACTGGAGCATCACATGGAGGAAGAGAACAGCATGGCAGAGAAGGGAAAGGAGCACTAAGTGCTAGTTTAGTGGTAGTTCTAAATAACTTGAAATGTATAAAAAAAGCACTGTTTTTTATGTCAAGGCTCCATATCTTGCCCGGAAGTGCTAGCAAGTACGTTATCACCATTAGCAGCTATATCTGTGTCCTGGGTTGAGCAGTAGCAGTCATTTTTCTCCTTCTTAGTAGCTGGTGCAGTGCTGTGTTTTTGACTTTCAGCCTGGGAACAACACTGGTTCTGGGTTGCTGGCTGGGCTTAAACCACGACAGCCTCTTAGAATCATAGAATAGAATATAACTTCTTCCCCAGTTCTGCACAGGGAAGAGTTAAACCAGTTGTGAAACACACAGGCACAGAAAAGGCATGGAGAAGAAGGGTAGAGCAGCCCTCAAGTCCTGTCACTCTTGCTTATCCAGCCCCAACCACATCACCAGGTCTTAAGTGCTGTGCACCAAACCCAGGTGATTGACAATTAGCACCAATCTGGTGTGGGCTTTTCCTTGATGTTTAGGTCTTGAAAAGGGTAAAATGCAAACTGTTATTTCCTAATTTTCTTGAAAGCAAATTCCATTAGATCCCAACATCAACATGGTCAATGTCTCAAATACTGCTAAATCAAGTTACACAGGGAGGCTGAAGGACCCCACTTAACAAAGAAAAGGGAGGTTTCTACTATTCTGCCAGCCCCAGGCAGATGTGGGGAGCAGCTATAGCTGCTGTGAAACAGCTGAGAAGGGGCCCTAAAAAGAGATTAAAGGGGAGCAAAGATCTTGGAAAAGCAAGAATGTAAGGCACAAAGATGGCAGAAAATAAAAAAGCTAGGGGGTGAATTTTAACTCTTGGCCAGAGGAAAGCAAAGCAACTTCATGTAAGAAACCTGTTTTTTACATTCTTGGCCTTGTGAATAACACCTGCAAACATTTGTGTGGGATTTCTAATAATTGCATTATGCATCTATAGAGTTTCCTTTCTTCAAACTCTAGCCTTTATTTTAATGCAAAGGTGCTAGTTGCAGCTTCCCTGTCGCGTAATTTACTAAGACCAGCTATGTTTGAAATCAGCATGTAAAACCTGACATAATGTACTCTGTAAGACTATGTCAGAGAAAAACATGCATTCTTCAATGATGAATTCAAGATCTCAGCTTGGAAACGTGAACTTGATCAGCAACTGCTTAGAAAAAAGTAACAAAAAGGAAGTGAAGTGATCTCAAAGGTTACAAATTGCGGCCAACAGACATCTCTCTTGCTGGCTGGCTGTGTTTCTGTTCACAACTCGTACCCCTGCCAGGCACAAGCATTATCTCCACTGTGCCCTGGGCACTGCTCCGTGGTCCTCACCCCATTCAATGCGACTCTACACTCCCCGTCCTGACTCCTGACAGTGATGCTGGTGCACCTCAAACCCTGCAGGTCCGGGCTAGGCGGTGAGGCTGCACAGTGAGGGCAGGTCACAGCTAGCTGCAGGAAGCAGCTCTTCACTGCTTGCTTTCATTACCCCTCCCCGTAGAACAGGCTGAAATGATGATTTGCTGAAATGATGATTAATCAGATCTTATTTTCCTCTAAGGCAGCTAATGAACAGCCAATTCAGTGTCTCAGTAATTCTGAAATGACAAAGGAACACTTTTGTGACAACCAGCAGCTACTTAACAGCACAAGCTAGCATCACAGCAAGAGCCAGTCTGGCTGACAGGGCAGAAGATACAAGACTAGAAGGTCCTTTCACCAACAACATCACAAAGTCACCAATTTTTCCTGCTTCAGTCCCTTAGAGCTCAGGTGCCCTTTCCTGGCCACTAAGCATTCCAAGTCTGGGTGCACCACCACCACCCTCCCTGCTTACTCCCAGGGCTTTTCCTTTTTCTTCCTGCACCCCAGGCTGCAAAACCCCTCCCTTTCCCAGCTGCAAAGGGAACCAACGAGTGCCTTCAGCCCATTCCTTGTGCCCATCACTACTCCTCAGGCCTCTGAGCAGTGAGGAGAGCCAGGGGACTGGTACCTCTGGCTGGGATGCTGGGAATGAGAGCAGCACATGGCTACAGCAGCCCAACACCCAGCTGGGAGAGCTTGAGCCTGTGCATTCAGCAGGGCAGCGACTGCTCAGTTCATATCTTCTCCAGACAAAACCCATGAATGCTTGGTTTTGATCATATAAATCAGGGTAAGATTAAGATACATAAACACAACTTAGTGCTGTACCCACCCAGCAAAGAATGACTCTTTTAAAAGACTCCATAATCTTGTTTTTGAAGTATTTCTTCAGTGGGAACTGTGCTGGAGCAAAGAATGCAAAACTCCAACGCTTCCAAGAAGGGGTCATGTGAAATTACTCTATTTCAAGATTTTTCCAAATCACTAACATTTTGATTCTGAGTGTATTGGCAAGAATCTGCCAACAAACCATTTTTCACCATCAGAACAGACAAGTTTTTGCAGTTTGTAACTGTCCTTCTTTCCAGGTTGAGAAAAAGAGGATTTTGTAGAGAACTTCTGCAATCCACAATGACACTGCATATTTTTCCCAAGTAAAAAGCACCCTCCAAAAGAAGAACAAAGAACATCCTTTGTTTCAGACAAAGAATTTCAGGAGAAACCACAAAATGTTCAAGCAAAACATTAAACATTTGATTTTCCACCCCTTTTGCCAGCAGTCTAAGTTTTCCCATAGTTCTAATATCAGTGTCAATAGGAGGGGAGGGGAGGTGGGTCAGATGGATGACACTCACTCTGCAGCTTCGAATCCGTGCTAATTGAATGTGGATAAAAACAGGATGTGATCTGCAGAAAGCAGTTTTCTTTGTTTTACTTTAATGAATTAATGAATTTCTATTTTCCTTCATTTACCCATCAGGAAAGAATGCACTGAAAAGCAGCTCGAAGCTGTTCAGAGCATCATTACCCAAACGCAGGGCTCTGCTTCTGCCCGGTCCTGCTGCGAACCCTTCGTTCTATGCCCATCCTTGGGACTGATGGGAATGCCACATGCTGGGCACTCCCAGGGAAGGGCCCAAAGTGAAGGGTGCTCCTGGTGGCAGATGTTATTTTGGCTCTTTAAAGGAGTTTTAGAAAAGCAGGCTTAAAAAGCAATGGAAATGTTTCCTTTTAAACTTGGTGGAGACTATTTTGTTTGAAATACACACACATGCTTGCCTGAACGCTTCCCTGCCTCTTTTAGTGGGTTTTTCCCAGTGCAAAACCAGACCACATTCGTGGCAGCATGTGGAACCTGAGCTGTGTGTTAAGAGTACCACAGTGCCCAAACATGCAACACAGTGCTAGTCACAGCCTCAGAGCCAAGCAACCACGAACTAGAGACATGCAACCAAGAATCAGAATGAAATACATGCAACTGTCTCATCTACATCAAAGTGCTAAGTTATTTTTCACTCTTGACAGAAGGAGAGATTATAGTAAATGTAAATATATACAGGTGAGTTTCCTTTTTGATTATGAGCAATATTCTGAGTTAATTCTATTTCAAAGTAGGAATAACAGTGGTGCCCTCAAGTTAACCTATTTGCCCAGACTGAAGAGACATTATTGCATATTCTTGCTCTTTTACACATCCTTAATATTCAGCCACTTCCAGCACCCCAGGGTATAGTGAACTATGGCAACACTTTGAGAAGAATGCAGAAATCTTCATTTTTATATACAGCCATTGCCTATCATGCACTTCTGCCACTGATGCCTGCAGTTTAGAAAAGCCCACAAATGCTTACAAATGCTTTCCACAGAACGTATCCTTCTGGATATGCAAGCAGCCACGCCAGGAACCAAACTGCATGTCAGAAAGCTGATTGTCTGTTTGGCTTTGCTCTAAAGGCAAACTAATGTTTCAGAGTAGTTTCTCTTACAGAGCGGATCCATTTACCCTATTTACCAGTTCGGAACTGAGGATTAATCCCCCAAATAAATCTGCTCTGCACAGTATCAGTTTATATTCTTTCCAAGTGGCCATCCAAGTTTTACGCACTAATCATACCCAGACCCTCAAGATCATCAAGCAGTATGTGATACTGATTATATGTATGACAGAGCTCCATGCATGAGGCAATTTAGTTTGGAAAGGAGAACATGACATGCTAGCAAATATAAGTGTTCTGGTTATGAGAATTTAATAAGTAAAAACTAAGCCTCATCAGAGGTGGTAGAGTCACTGGGCAAGCCTCAGCAGCCGAGGAAGAAAAATGTTCCCCTTCAGTAATGACTTCATTAGGCTGCTAGTGAGCCATGGTGACTATCCATCCCCACTCTCAGCTGCAGCAGTGCTGGTGAGGAGATCTCCATCTGCCTGTCCTTACACCACCATCCCAGCTCCCTTCAGATGTGGCTGGTCAAGCAGCCTCTCATGGTCTTCCCTCATTCACTTCAGGAAAGGAAAAGACAAACCCAAAAGCCAGCAGGATTATCTTCAGTAGTCTAATTACCGACTTAAAATAATCCACTTGATTTGGCCTAAAGCAAGTTAGAAAGTGCTGCTGCGAGCCACATAGCAGAAGGACTGCTACCCTCGGCCAAGAGGTAGCACTGGGAAGCGGTGACCAGGCACAGCCAATGTGAGGGGAAGGTCTTGTGCTGGGCAGAGAGGTGGGATATCTGCAGATATGCCACCCTTGACCCCTTCTCAAGGGGGTTCAGAAGGTGCAAAGCAGGTCCAGTAACTCTGCCCAGGTGAGTTGCTAGCACATCTGCCAACTCCATGAAAAGCCAGCAATACATTCTGCAAAGCAAAATGATATTATAAACAAAACAAACTGGGGCTTTGGTATCAAAACTATACCCTGGCAGCCTGTTCCCATGCAAAATCCGTCAGGAGACATTTGTGGAAGACAGCTGGAACAAATCCATGACATTTCATGGCATGGTAAAAGCAAACCTTGAGCAAACAACTTTAAATCATTTGAAATACTACTGCGAATAGACGAGACACTTTACAGCACTCACAGGTTACAAGAATTCATCATTTCTAAACAGTTAGGTTTAATTCTTAAAAAAAAAAAAAAAAGAAAAAATCATCATTTGCAGAAGTGGGTTTTTTTTTCCCATTCCAGCCATACATTTAAAGTAGCATTCTCCTGTGAAAAGGTTTCAGGCTACACAACACTTCAGAGTGTTAAATGTTCTGTCTCTCCCCCACCTAAAGATTCACGACACCAGCAAACCACCACCCTCTCAGCTTCCACCTTCTTTTATAAGTAACCTGGCCTCCAAAGCCCAGTGCACAGGACAGAAAGGCAAAAGTTCTAGCAGCTGTTTCTATAAAACACTTCAAATGGGATTGCCACAGAAACGCAGACATCAAACTGCCTTTCAATTTAAATGGGAATTCAGATCTCAAAGGCATCCTCTCAATCGCTGTCCACACAGAATATCCAGTATCATCCCAGACGGTTCACAAGTCCTCAGGTAAAAGAACAAGTCTGTCCTTCCATGGGCAAAATAAGTGTTCACTCTGAACCTCAGCCACCTGCAGAAAGGAGTTCAGCCGGTCCCACTCATGCAGTGTCCAACTGCACAGCAGCAAGGAGCGACCTGTGACATCCCCCAGGAAGAACTGCAAATGGGAGCAGAGCTCAGAGCTACACGCTGAGGTTATTTAGGACAGCACAAACATGAGTATAAGGGGCACATCTTAAGCTGTCTCTGACAAACATGGTTGATACTGGACAAAGGCTCAGCTCTCATTTAAGCAAAGCCTGGTGGACACACAGTCTCTCCTGGATGTGGCTACAGCAGAAGCTGGCTGAGGACCAGCAGCTGGCTGGTAGTCCCCCAACATACGTCTAGCAGGAGGGACAGAGAGAACATTCACTGCACTACTGCAGACTCAGCTAATTTAAGTCAAAAACAAAGGTGGTTTGAGCTAACCTGGCTGACTTTGCACTGAGATGGATTAAGAACACCCATAAGACGCCTTCTGCCAGCTCTGTTAGGGATATAACCTTTGCTGGTTGTATTTTCTACTTCCAAAAAGTCATGTATCCATGCCTCAGGAATTGTTTTCTCTCCCTCCCTCCATCACAAGTCTAGACAAAACCACATTAAGATCCCTTTTTGACTACACATGTACAGGTGTAAAGGGTTAGCAGTTACTAAAAGGTTTTATGGATACAGGAAAAAATGAGCTCCTTGTCTCCAAGGTGTGTTCACTGAATAGAGTCACAAGAGAAAACCAGAACTGAACCTAAAGAAGTTTCATGCTGAGGATCAAAAAGAAATTCCTACCAAAACAGGCAGAAGAGAGCCTGTGAGGTGAGAAGGGACACTTTGTAAGCCTTCACATCACAACATACTTCTTCACCCGCTCTCTCCAGGGTGCCCTGAGCCCAGGCCCCCCACAGCACAGAAGCAGCATGGCTATGCTGGGACTGGACACGCTCCCGCTCCCATCTCCACCCTCGCGGATACAATAGCGGATTGCTGGCACCAGTGGGGACTGCCTCCATTCATAAAATGAGACCACACTGAGGGAAGCCACAGGCTCCAGTGCTCCCAGAGCACACATCAGTGACATCTCCCGGGCAGACATTCACTTCCACAGCCGCTCCGACATGGGAAGCCTGGAGGTCACATCTGGACAATGACGTCAGGGTGAGCTGCATGCGTGGAGCAGTGACAGTGCTTAAACTTCTGCCTGACTTTGGATTTAACCCATAGAGTTCATTAGCAAACAAGACAGACAAGAATGTATGTCTGTCTTAAAGCAGACCAGGAGATGGAATTAACACAGCTTAATTTTCACGAATAATATATTAGGCTTGTAACACCAGAATGAAAAGGTAAAACTCAAAGGGTCTGGTCTGGCTCTAACCATGTTCAGCAGAAGGAGGACTGGATCCAGGCCACAAGTGAGCTGCAATTTCTTCATACCTATGCAGGATACATATTTGCTTCAGTGGTTTGATTTCTTACAAAAAGACCACAACAATGTAAGCAGGAGAAAACAAACCACTTTTTGGAAAGTCCCTTTCACAAGTCTCTTTTCTTTTAGCTCTAGATCTGTACAAACATGGGAGTCAGAAAAGGACTACTTGGGATATTAAATCCAGACCTGTGTTATTAAAGACAACATGTCACTTCCAGAAAAATGAAAGGATAATGTTATGCCAATGAGCTGGAAGGAAATCACATTTCTAATGCAAGAGAATGAGGGGAAAAGCTAAACAAAAGTGAATGCATGAGACCATAGCACTGTATCAGAGCCCTACTCTTAAACACTCAGGCTTTTGCTACATCTAAGAGCAGATAAGAGGCAGAATAACTAAAATCAAGGTTCTTAATCCCACCAGGGATCTGCATGCAACTTTGCAAAGAAAGCCCTCAGTGCAGTTCAGCCCTGGCCAGAGGAGGAAGAGGAGCTCCAGCAGGCACAGCCCTCTCATGGGGCAGAGGTGGCTCATGGAAGAGGCACGCAGCCCTGGCACTGGTGGGCCACCCAGCAGCCCTCTGGTTTCTTCAGCTGGAAAGCCAGAAGGCAGCTGCAAGAAAAGCATGTGCCCACTTGTAAGTCTTTCAGCAACCACAAACATCTCTGGGTAACTTAAAGGACACTTCTGGTTTTGCCAGAAGTGGTTAAATCCCACCTCTGACCCGCAAACTCAGGGAAGAAATTCTCAGGCATGGAAAAAATTCCAAAGAACTGCTTGAAAGAGAAGACCAATACTGTAAATATTTGTCTTCTCCTGGAATAAAGGAAAGAAGGCATCTGTGAAAGGCATGGTTGGCAGTAAACTTGGTTTGGTTTACACAGGATAAAACATAAGGGCACAGGGATGACAAGGAAGGACCCTCCACACCTAATAGTCTCCATGCAGGCTTTGAGAGCAGATACCAGACACTACAGCAATGAGCCACAGGAGGTTCAAACACACACAAAATAGGGACAAAAAGCATGATTTTCAACATGGAGTGAAAGCAGGCCACAGCTTGGAGATAGGATGTAACTAATCTCTGCTCCTGCAAATCCCGAGGAATAGACATCCACAGGGCTGGAGCGGTTTTGGCAGTGTGGAAGTGCCCCAGCATTGGTCCCTCCTGTCAATGAGGAACTGTCCAGCAAAACAAAGTGTTTCCCTACAGTGTAACAGCAGAGCTCAACACAACCAGAGAGACAGCAGCTGAGAAGATGCCATGTCCTCAAAAGAGCCAAAAGCCACTCTGAGGTGTCTGGTGGGCTTCACCTTGCACATGTGCAGAAGTAAAGCTACACCCATGATCACCCCAGTGCAGACTCCTCTGTGCAACCGATCCTCAGCTCTGCTCCCCCAGCAGTCCTCAGGTATGGGCATTGCTGTAGCCCTCCCGTGCTGCGTGCCTGAGTGGGACAGAAGGTGCTGATGGCACCAGAATATCACCTTTAACGCCAGCAACCTCTGTGGGACTTCGCTCATCATCAAGCCTGAAAGGTACCTACTCCTCAGTGCACAGAACTGCATAAGGACGGCTTCTTTCACCTGCATGGAGACCAGGTAAATTTAGCAGTATATAATGTGACATTATCACCTAATTACACTGAAAAGGACTTCAAGTGGATGAATGGATAGATGCATGGATGGGTGGATGGATAACAGTGAGAGATCTCTACAATTACAGAAACTGATTTTAATGACAAGAAAAACATTTTTCCTAGGATTTAAATACCTGCAAGGCTATCATTTACATATTATCTATCCCATAAAGCA
Organism: Coracopsis vasa; assembly: GCA_026283785.1. Classification (NCBI taxonomy): domain Eukaryota; kingdom Metazoa; phylum Chordata; class Aves; order Psittaciformes; family Psittacidae; genus Coracopsis; species Coracopsis vasa. Next base: position 46,132 of record JANHGB010062579.1, read on the forward strand.
AAGCAGCTTCCTGCAGAATGCTCAGACCAGCAGTCCCACAGGAGTGGAATCCCTGAGGATTGCCATTGGTTTCTTATCAGTACTGCAGAAGGTAAAGCTCCAGCCACCACACTGCATTCAGTAATTCCTACCCAGAGCCATGCCCATGGGACAGAATACATGGGTACAATTAAACTAAGGCTGCTGAAGCACAAGGCACCACTGGAAAAGGTTTGCCACCCAAGAATGCCAAATAAGAGTGTGATTTTTGGATGGTATTTTTACACTAACACCAGCCCTATTAACATTTCAAAGTGATTCTGAAGGTGCAGCTGACTCCATTTGAGAAAAGCAGTAGTTGAAAGACCCTTTTTTGGCCTCCATAGGCCCCATTTTGCCATTAGGGGAAAATCTGTCACACTAAACCCAGTTTCATCCATTCCACTAGTAAGGATGGTTCACATTCAGAAAGCTGTATCTTTCTCTGGTAGTTTCACACCCGTTAGCCATATACTACAAGCTGTAGGACTTGTTGTTAAATAACAGTCAAACCAATTTATAAGTAAAGCCATGTTTGTGGGATGTGCCCACAGCCTCCCTCTGCAACCAAAAGGATGCCTGAAACAAAGATGTCCCGTGAGGAGGAGCAGGAACAGAGAATTCAGGTGCTGATGGTGTGTTACAAAAACATAGGAACAGATACACTGCCAAGCACCACCCCTCTACTCATCACCTCTGGGTGCAAAGAAGCAAACCTCAATACTTGTATAGCTCAGCATTAACATATTTTCCTTCAGCACCAAAGGCTCAGAGAAAAAACTCGCTGTGGCACCACTAAGCTCAAAGGACCTTCCTGGAGGTCCAGGAGGTGGTACAGACCCTGCACCCAAGCCCACCTCCTCTGGCCTCGCTCCCCGCGGGTGGCTCAGCGCTGGGTGGACCTCCATGCCTCAGCACAAGGCTTTGAGTGACAAGAGGAAGAGATAAGGTGACCGAGGCGTGGGGCAGAGAACAGGCTGGCTCTCGCTCAATGCGCCGGGGGCATCTCTGCTGCCGGGCTGGATTTCTGCAGCGATCCTGAAAGCCTTATTCCCCAAATCCCCCCAACACTGCCCACCCTGCCAGGGAGGCAGCTGGCAAGTGCTCCCCCTCAGCACCCGTCGCTCCAGGAGTCCGAGCACACCAGCAAAAGCACGCAGAAAGCACTTTCCTTAGTTATCCCATGTATTTCCTCCTCTTCTTTTCAAACTTGCGATTGGCTTTGGTTGAGCCCGCACGAGGCAGTCCAGCCTGCACAGCTTGGAGAGCGCGCTCCTGGAACAATTCTGCCAGATCTCCCCCCACCTCCAAATGACATTTGATTTGCAAACACTCCCACCGAACCGCAGGCTGCTCCCCCTCCACCCAGGGAGTTGTCTGCACTAAAGCAACAGCCCTGAAACATCTACAGCAACTTTTCTGCTTTGATAATTTGCCACTTTCAGAACAGAAAACTAAAAGAGAGAAGGAGGGAGAAAGCGCAGAGGAGCAGCGTAAGGAAATACCGGCGTGCGTTCTAGTAGCAGGGAAAGGGTTGTGGATCGTGTCCCCAGCACCGAGCGGGTGCAGCCAGCTCCGCTCCGCCCGGGACAGGGATGTCCCGCTGTGATCCGCCGATTGGGCACATCTGCC